>VXBB01024200.1:100056-124503 GCA_013399915.1 Illadopsis cleaveri | reverse complement strand
AAAAAAAAAAAAAAATAGTAATAAGCGCTTAAAGCACAAGCAGAGCACACTTGTATTCAGCAGAGACTTGGTTCTCAAGACTGCATTGCTTAAGTTTTTACTCCTGATAAATGTGTCCTGTGGGCTTCCCCCAACTTACATCTCTGCAGGGTGTGGATCCTCTCCCCATAAACCTGTCCGCTGAGCCTGGAGTGCAGTGTAGGAGGCACATCTTGGTTATGTGCACAGATACAGCTGGAGAGTGGAAAATAGAATTGGAAGCTTGGGCAACCTCCACCAGAACTGAAATATAACTGCTCTCTGTCTTCTAGCAATGCCTTCTCTGGGCTGGGGCTGACTAGAATGGGATGGCAGACTGCAGACAAAGCACAGCACCAGTACAACACACCAGGCAGCCTGGAGTGGGAGGTTTGGGGAACAATCTGTGTGATGGGAAGAGATGGAGAAAAGATAGCAAAGATGACAAAGGAGATTTTGTGAGGAAGGGAGATGTGCTGGGTAAAATCTGAAGGCAGATTGTGAAAATCAGGTGCTCTGAGAAGGGCCAACAAGTTGCATATAAACATAGGGCCATGGCACAGGGGCAATGACTACCGGGACACAATGAAATACCAACATCAAGAAATTACCACAACAGGGAAGGAAAATGAGAGAAGAGAGATCTTTTCCTTCTTCTTTTACATTTATGCCAAGTGGTTATTTTCTTTATCCAGCTCAGTGTAGTTCACATCCTAGGGTCATTCATGGGGATGGTTAAAAATCAGAATAAAGTTTTCTTCAGCCCTTTCCAGTTTTAGGCTGAGCACAGGAGCCACTCTTTGCTAGACACACTGGCTTTTGCAATCTTTGTGACACTGGTGACTTCTTTTCAGAAAGATCCATAGGTAGGGGGTTGTTAAGCTCCCATTTTCTACTGTTGTAGAACAGCAACTTGCAGCTGCTCTTGAAAGCCATACTCATACCATTGCTCATACCATTGTGAAAGGCGGCGCTCTTTGTGACTTTTGGGTGTCAGCCAAAAGTTGAACATGGGCTTTCAAAGGACTCAAGTCCCTGTTAGTTTAAACAGAGCTTAGACCATCAGGTGTGATGGCCACGAAGTTTTGTGAAACTGTTGGTGACCAGGGTGCAGTCACAATAGAAAATTTTTGACTACCAAAGAATTAATCTGAAAAATTCTCTTATATGGCATTGACTTTGCATCACCGTCATTTTTCAGGTATTTACTGGGCTTCAACAAATTGTCTTCAGCAAGCTTGAATCAGCATTCAGTAAGTTGGTCAAATGTGACTGAACTCTGTGGCCTCTCAACTGTGAGTTAAGTTTATTCTTGTACCATTGAGTGTTTTTTGAAAAAAGTACTTTCCAGCATGTCCCCAGTATTAGAGAGACTGCCATTAACCACATATTTATTTAGCTCGTGCACTGGCAAGTTAAAATGAAAAAAGCCTTTTCACAGAAGCTGCAAATAGAAGAAAATCTTAGCTCTATGCAAAATTCTATTCCTTCTGCGGTCCTGCCCTTACAAGAAGCAGCCACAACTTTTCCTATCCGGCCAAATTAGATATTTTTCAGTACTTGAACATAATATTCATCTTCCTTGAGTGGCTCCTGACTTTGTAAAGAGCAGATGGCCTGTGATAGCAGCAGGCTGCTGCACGGAGTGTCTCAAAGCTCACCAGAGTGACTTTAAATGCTTTAGTTTCTCCTACATTCCTAACACTGCTCTTCCAACATCTTAGTTTATTAAGTGTGCCTTGGGCTGTAGTCTTGTCTCCTTCTCTTCTGTTTCCCTCTCTCCACTGCTCACCTGTGAACAGTGTTATTAATTCAAATATATTTCAGCTACCTCTGTTCACTGAAACCATATATATGTACTATGGGGCTCTTTACAGAAATGGCTGGAGCCGGCTTCAACTTTGCACTCTACTCACAGAGGTATTAAGTTTTCTGTGGTCTGTTCAGGTGTGTAGACATAAGAAAAGATTCCATAAGCTTTATGGAATATATAAAGTATAAGACAGGAAAACTCTGGAAACATAAACAATAGGTTATAATTATCTGTAAACTGTGAAATACCAGATTATTTCCTGATTGAAGTATGAGCATATACACATTGTATGATAGTCTTCATACAAATGATATTGGACTCTACAAAAACCATTGCAATGTCCCACAAAAAATTTTTTTGGGAAAAAAAAATTTCTATTAAGGTAACTTAAGCTGCACCAAGGGAAATACGGTTTGCATATTAGGAAAAGATTTTTACAGAAAGAGTGGTAAAGTACTGGAATAGTCTGCCGAGGGGGGTGGTGGAGTCACCATCCCTGGATGTGTTTAACAAAAGACTGGATGTGGCACTCGGTGCCATATTTTAATTGAGGTATTAGGGCATGGGTTGGATTCAATGATCCTGAAAGTCTCTTCCAACCTCGTGATTCTGTGACTTGTTTTCCCTAACAGACAGTATGAGTTAATTGCATTGAATGGAAAATCTTTTCTAGGGTTCCTGCTTCACTCTGCATAAGAAACCAAAATGTTAATAATGGTTAATTACTCAAAACAATCAGCCATTTGTGGAGGCGAGTATTTGGCTCATGTACGCTGACCTGAGAGAAAGCTGTCATGTCTTAGAAGGGGTCATAAACAATCAAAGACTCCCAAAGTGCCCACAGACTCCTTTCTGGGACCTTTCATCCCCACCCCTGGTGAATCAGGACTGCAACCATCACCTTAACCAACAGCTCATTGCAGGATCCGTGTGTGGTGACATCTTTCTACTCTTATCCTTTCTTTCTTTCATTTTTTTACACATTTTCTAATTTGTTTTATGCTTTTATATTGCTGTATTCCTACAGATAATAACCAAAAGATACTCTTATCCTTTCTTTCTTTCATTTTTTTACACATTTTCTAATTTGTTTTATGCTTTTATATTGCTGTATTCCTACAGATAATAACCAAAAGAGCTACATATCTCCTTTCCATTGCAACCAAATTGTTCTAAAATAAACCCTACCTATATATATTTATGAACACCGATCATTCAGTGTTGTTTCAGTCTAATCCACCCCAAGGAATCTATTAAGGAGAACCTGAGTTACCCTCGCCTTTAGGGGCAGGTCATAACACTAAGATAGGGGTTCTTTTCAAAGAAAAAAATATTTATGAGGTAGTAATTAGTTCTTAATTCTTCATTGCAGTTACCTCAATCTATTAGCATGAACTTCATCATGTGTGAAACCTGCCCTGTTTTTCAAAGCACAAAGTCTAATGACAAAAGTCTAAAAGTTCCTTTTGAAACAACTATTGGCTGTGTTCAGTCACCAAAAAAGTGTCTTTATTGTTTCCTCTTCTACATTCTGAATTTCTTAGAAACTGAAATTGTGCAGACTTTATTTAATATAAAATGTAATTTCTAATAGTAGAACCTTAATGAAGACCTTCCAAGAGAAAAATACAAAGCTAACGAGATTGTGGGAATGTGTATTCCAAGTAGATGTCAAATATAATTCTGGAATTTCTTTGACAACTAAGAAAAGATATTCAAAACCTTAGCAGAACCTTTAATTCTTATTGGGACATAACTGCAATAGCACTGTTGTGGTCTCATTCCAAATGGGGCTTTATAATTAATTGCAAAGTCATGAAGATTGCAACATTTGTTGTTATTATTATTATTATTATCTTCCTTTCTACCTTGCATTTGTGTCCTGATGACGTGGTTTTCCTTCCATACAACTGCTGTTTAACTCATGAAATATATAGGATTAAACCTTGTTTGGATCCAAGTGTGGCATGCAGAGCAATCTAGCTGCAGTGCTTTTAATTAGACTACAACTAGTTTGCATATCAAATATATCTGTTCAAATTTCAGCAGGAGTTGATGTAATTTAGATACAAAGACTGTAATGACACAAGGAGGCCTTTGTGTGTAAAGATACTACTTAAATGCAAACCACTGCGCTTTGATACCAAGTACAGGAGGTTTGATCAACGAAGGGGGCTGGGGAGCACCAGCAGCTCTCAATAGAGATAAAGTCACTTGGATCCTCACTGAGAGGGAGACATCTCTCCTCCTTTCCTCCCCAGGACTTTGCTCAGGGTGTTAGGCTCACGTTCCTCAGATCTGTGAGCAGTCTGGCAGAAGGACCTAAGGGACAATCAAGTGATTTTTTAAAATTAATTTTCTACCTATGTTCCTCTCTTTACTTCGCATGCAGTCTTTGCTGTAATAGAAAGAAAACTGGGTTTCTAGTGCACTTCCAAGTCCAGTCTTGGACATGTCACTTAATGGGCCCTTGCACAAAGCCTCAGCTGCTGCAGCTGCGTGGCAAACACTTGCTGTTTACATTAAGTATTAACCATGAGAAGTTTTATTTCTCATTTGCTATTTGATAACCCTTGCCAGGTTATCAAGTGCAAAGACAAAAGATCTGGGGACTACACTGTTTTTAAACCTGCAAAAACTCAGAGGAAGAAAACATATGCAGGATTCCAGGTGCGCACTTCAGTAGGGCAACATTAAGGGAGGTTTTTCTTTTTCACTTGTTTTTCAATTTCTTTAATTTTTCCAAATAGTTTCATTAGTTCAAGTGATTTAATTAACAATTGTACTGCTGGGTTTGCTTGGAAAAGGTATGAATCAAGTCTTGCACTTCCTTTTGCATCAAACTAACAATATAAGAATGGTTAAGCAACAGGGAACTAAGAGCAGTAGGTTCACAGAAAACGAAGCCTGGAATCAGAGTTTGGTCACCAAAGCTGCTGGCTTTGGCTCTCTTCACATTGCACGGGAGAAGGCAACATGCAGTTTAAAAGCAAAGAGGATTTTCAGGCATAGGCAAGGAATGTTTGGGGATTTTATTTTGTTTTGGTTTTTTTTAATGTTACATTCACTTCAGAAGGCCTGATCGTGGGGCTCAGTGCCCGCTGCCCGGGGGGTAAGCGAAAGCAGCCTGGCTGGAATCCCGACTGGAATCTCGGCTGGAATCCTGGCTGAATGCTGGTGCCACCTGGTGAGGGCCAGGGAAGCGGCAGGGATCTTCCTGCGGCCAGCACTCTTGGCTGCTAGCTGCCGTGAGGAGCCAGGAGCATCCCCTGCAGTTTGACCGCCATCGCGTGTCACCCCCGGGCCGGTCACTGCCCCTTCCTCCCTGCCCTGGCCCCACAGGGACAGGCAGCCAGGCCTGGGCACTTGTGCTTATTTACAACTTCCACCACTGTTAAGGAGTGCTTCAGCACTACTGGTATTTATTAACAGGCGTCATTCTCGACAATGTGGTTATTTTTTGTTTTTGTTTCCCGAAGAGAGGCTGAAGGCACTGGTCGATGGAATGCCGGCTCCCACAGAGCAGTGCCTGGGGTAAAGTCACCCACTACTGGCAGTGAGAGCAGAGGCCTCAGATACATGAAGTCTTGAAGAATTAAATGAAAACTGGCATCTGGAGAGAGGAGGGACATCCCCAAGTCATGCCCCTGGTCAGGGAAGTTGACCTGTTCTTTGCCTTCCCCGTTGCCCGGCCAGGGTGAGTGTTTGGAAGCTGGGCTGAGGAGAGATGCCAAGGCAGAAGGTAGTGCTGGTACAAGGGATACATGCTGGGAGCACATGGGGAGGGGTTGAAATAAGGAAAACAAGAGCTTTTTAAGAGTGGGGAAAAGAAGAAAGAGCTGCTCAAGCTCCTGGAAGACCAGGCTTTGCTAACACATCTCACAGTGTGGTGTGTTGGCTTCTCAGACCTACACCATCCTCCCCTCTTGCTTGCCTAAATCAAGCATGGCTAAATTCCTGCAGCTGCAAACTTGTGGTTATTACTTAAGCTCCTTTTCTTCTTGACCTCTGTTTATCTCCTCTCTGAAACTTTACTGGTATATCCACACATTACAGATTTTTGTTTGTTTGTTCTTAAGAATTATCTTTACCATCCAGACGATTTGGGATGCACCAAGAAGGCAGGGAGCAACATTCTTTTATTTTGCTGACAGTTGTCGTGATGAGTGGTGACAGCAGAGTTTCCATCCACTGTGTGGATAGGTTAGTTATTTGAATGTGACATGACCTTCAGATTAGGTAATCATGGGCTGCTGCTTTTATCAGATCCACCAAGAAAAAAGATTACTTCCTTCAAAACCAAATTAGAATTCATGATTTTTCCCAAGGAAACTTCATACTTTTGAGGTATGATAGGGTGACGGGGGTTATTTTGTGACCAAAATCCTTCTCTTGTATGTATGAAGGAAGCAGAGTAAAATATGACCTTGACATTTCTTAATGGTGCTCTGCACATGTGATGCTGTGCAAGAGAGTGGTTCCTGGGATCCTGGAGCTTTAGATAATGTAGGCACAGGCTTGTACTTCATTTGATTTTTAATCCACTGGGCAGTATTACACAAGGAAAATATTTATTCCACAAAATAACCAAAGACCTGCTGTTATTCAGGGATTATTGCAATTCATTCATATGCAAAGAAAATATGCCAATAGTTGCTGTTCAGTGTTTTTTGAAACAACAGTCTGAAGTCTGTTTGTGTGCCTAAGCCTCCTCCCTTCTGTATTGAACATTTTGGTGTAAGATTTGTCAAAAAATAAGAGCTTAGCCAGTCTGTCTGAACACTGGAGTCCCTTGCAGATTTGGTTCTAACTGTGGCAGGGTTTTCTTCAGGGAGTATATGTTAACTGCTGCCAAATATTATATTTACATCAGGAAGTGAAGTTTCCGCCACTGGAAACATGCACTGCCAAGTACAGCATTCCTAAGTAAATATGGAAGCACAGATCATTGTTTGTTATCCACCTATTCACCCATCTGAACTTCTGTATCCTGATGTCCGAAAGCAAAAGGGAGTTTTAAAAGTACACAAGACCAGTCTCAGGGTGACTGACCTGAATGAGAAGCAATTTTCACATTATCCTAATTCCTCTTATTTGAGTCAGGCCAGGACTGGCCACCTGAAAATTCTCACTCTCGTAGTTTTTTGGTTTTATGGATTTTTAGGAAAGGTGAACCGTGACAAAATGACTTGCAATTTTTGCATACATCTGTGTGTGTATGCAGTGTAAAAACCTTATTAATGTAAGATTAATATTAATTTGATATAACCTGAAACAAAGGAATGCTTAACTGACTTAGCACTCAACTCAGTTCTTGCCCTGGGAGAAACTGCCACTTGCTTTGCTTGAGTAAAGAATGAGAAAGAAAAAAAGGAAAAAGGCTGTGGAAGGTAACACACCACTGGTTAAACAAATAATAGCTTCACTGGCCAAATGTCCAATCTGAGACTACATAGTCTGGATTTATTCAAGCATTGCTCCACCTGTCTCAATTGCCATAAGCACTTCCACTTAAATATGGAAGGACCTTAGCATAAAGAATCCAGTTGATTATATGCAGGGTAATGATTACACCCATGTGGGTGCTGTGGGATGCATTTGCTTTACTGATTCAGATGGACCTGTTCTTGGTTATACCTGCCAAGGAGTGCTGTGTTAAAATCTGTTGAGAAGAAAGAGACTTTTTTATATCCAGATGTTTTCTCCTTGCTGTTCTGGCCCATGAGGGCAGTGGGCATTCAGCATGGTGCAGTGTAATGTCAGAATCCCTCCTGCTACTACGAGCCAGCTCTGAAAGAAGGAAAACTGTGTTACTGCCAGATTTGCTTGCTTTTCCCACTGTGATATGCACCTGGCACAGCTCAACTCTAAAGGGTCTGGGACGTTATTTCAGTTTCTATCAGTCTCTCACAATTGCTAGCTAACGTCATTTGTTTGTTTGAGGAGATAGAGCATTGTGGCTGCTATGTTGTTTATATCCTATTCGGGGATGTTGCAGAATGTCTTTAAACAAAAAGCGTTGACGCTTTGTTTTTAAGTTCTTTGGGCAAATTAATCTGTTGTACATTTAAACCTTGTGCTCATCAATGCTGTTCTTGCATCCAGACACTCTTATGTTTCTGTAAAAAGTGTTTTTCATCCTATGCCTATTTTAACATGTTTAAATAGCAATGTTTCTATTATATATTTATTGCACCTAAACACATATATAGATAAATGTGTAAAGCTATTAAGGCCCTTCTCCTATGGGGGCTGTTACAGTCTGCTTTTCAGTAGATATTTAATACATTTTAGAGGTCCAATTAACTGGCTTTAACAGTCCTGGATCTCCACAATGCAGTTATGCCACACTTTCTGTGCAAAGGTTTGTGAGAGTAGCTATTGCTGCATTATGTGACTTGTTAAGCGTGGTTGAGTGTGGTGGGAGCCAGGGAGGCTGCATTTTGATCATTACATTTAATAGTGTCTGCTTTTTTTTCCTGGTGGAACTCAGATATATGCAGTCCCTTCTACTATACATCATGTACCACTGTAGTCTGAGCTTTGGCTAAACATGTTTAAACCTCCAGTCTGTGCTTAATGACAGGATGAAGAATGGTGTTTTTCTGTCTCTCCTAGGAGGAAAGCATATCAAAAGTATTACTTGTGGTGGCAGCATGCTTACTACAGACGCTATCTTAGAAATGACTTGAGATAATTATTTACTGTGATTTATACTTGTATGACTGGAAAGAAAGAAAATCAATTAGTGCTTTTAGGGCCATTACATAGCCCTGAGCTAGTAATATATAGGCAACAGATCCTATCTGTTCTTTGGGGATTGCCAATTATCTAGTTTAGACAATACTAATACTATTAGTATTTGGAACACAATTCTGTTAAGAAAATTTCTTCAGGACAGCTTGGCACCTCTGACTTAAGAATTGGAAGGGTTGCACCAAGAAAAGTGAATGAAAAAGAATGAAGCTTAACCAGCATTTTAACTAAAAAAAAAGACAATATTTTGTATTTAAACATTAATTTAATTAAAAATAAATTAACATTATTACAACAATGATGCACATCATCTTTACATATGTTATAACATCCTGAACCACTCGCAGTGAGAGAAGACAGCTAGATTTGAACATGAGTGAGAACTAAAGTGTGACTCATGACTTGCACCTGTAGGGATAGACAGTGTTGCTACTGGTTTGTTGAACAAATTTTTAGAGTCTGGTTGTGTCAGTCTGAAATAAGAACAGAGCAAGGCATTCCTTCCCAGCAAGGAGTTGCCACACATGAAGTTACGCAGTGCAGCTGGGTTTGTGTGCCCCCTTCAACAGCTCCAAGAGTATTGTCCTAAACCCTGCTGCTCTGCTGGATCTTTGATGGGCAGCAAGTCTGTTGTGAATCTTAGCAGTGGCTCCAACATCTTGTGGCTCTTGTGTAAAATCCAAGGGAAAATGGTTCTTCTTTGTGTCCTACTCTCCTGTTCAGGCCAGGGCTATAGCTGCTCTTTAACTTTCACAGCCATAAAAACACCCTCTCATGTATAGCTAATTCAGTATCCAGGATATTGATTTGGAGGAAAATATGAGGAAATAATGCTTGGCAATTTTGTGTGATCTGAAATCCACAGAATTACAGAGGACCAGAAGCACCACTCGTGTATCCTGGCTTAGCAGTTCCCATCTTACTCACATCATTCCTGAGGCCTCTTTTTGCAGAACATTATGCCAAATATTTTTTTCTCATTCACACTTTGGTTGCTCTGTCTAAAGAACCTTGAAGAGGTACAGAGAGAAAAATCACTTTATCAGTTTTGTTTTGAAAGCTTTGGAAGGAAAAGCAGGGCAAATTCCTGAGAGCCTCCAGGATTTCAAGGCCAAAGAGCAGAGAGGCTGTGAAGGAAATCTGAGTTACAAAACTGTGTCTGATTCAGCTTGCAGGGATCTGAATGGAAATGATTTTACTGATTTTGCTGGGAGCTGAGCCAAGTCCTTTTACAAGATAGGGTGGCATTATGCCACTGCAAACTGGGCAATAGGACTCTGAAATTGAATATACAGAACTTTGACATAGGGAAAAGTCTGGACAAGAACAGGTGATGAAATTCTGTTGAAGAGAGGGAAAATAGAGCAATTGAATCATTCTTGCAATGCAAAAAGAGGATGTAGGAACCTAATGGCAGCTCAAACTTCCATTAAAGTCTGTAGCTGTTTTGCCATGGCTCTTAATAGGGCAGGTGTTAACAGCCATTAGAGGTAAGGTTTCTCCCCTTTCCACGTTACTGAGAAATCTCCAATTGACTTTAGAAAGTGGGGAATTATGCCACTCATTTTATTACATGTACATTATGTTTGGTCTATTTGTTTTGTGCAAAAATTGCTACAAGAGAAGAGTCAAGATATACGAGGAATGACAAGTTGAAACATCAGTTCAGTGAAACTCTGGTGCTACTTTTAACATTTTTATGTTAAAATTTCCTTTTGAAATAGTCTCACTTGAAGATAAAAAGAAGACTAAGGGTGGCCTTTTCAACAGGGATTTCCTTCTCAAGTCAACTGGATTTTCTCAGTGGCAGGTCAGGGAAATGCTTTATAGAGAGAACATAACCTAAATCAAAGCCCACTTACAACCACTAGTCCAGTAGAAGTCCTTCCCCAATGTCAATTCCTAATGGAAAAAAAAAAATAAAGAAGGTTATAATTTCTATAAATTTTCTATGGTTGACTGCAGTGATACATCTAATTACTGCTATTAGTCTGACCAGTAATAAAAACACTGAGACCTTAGTGTACAAGAAGCTTGATAAAAGTTTTTTCAGCCACCTTGAAAGGCTCTTGATCTTCTTTGAAGTCAACATATAAATAATAACTTCATTATTATTTATAGGATATTATAAATAATAACTTCATTATTATTAACTTTGTTAATAACTTCATTGAAGTTATCCTATAAATAATCAAGGAATTCAAAAAACACAGTTCAAAACACAATTTAATTCCCTGCACATAACTGGACTATCCAGCAGCCATCCAGCTGGGACATGAGGATCCTGGTGTGTTTCATGGTCATGAAATAGGCAAACATATCCTTGTCTGGTTTTTGGGCTGTTTTTTAAGAAGCATTGGGGTACAGTTGGAGAAATCAGTTTATTGCAGGATCTTTTGGGACACTTTGGAACACTGTTCCCTTTATACCCCTGCAGGCATCACAAGCTCATTGAAACCATGCACACATTTAAGATCCCCTGGATTAAATTATTTACATTTAAATTTAAAAAATTAATTTAAATTAAAAAAATTAAATTATTATTTCCATTTTTAGTTTGAAAAAAAAATCAGGACTCAAGAGCTAATACTTGTACATAGTAACATCCTACCAGATATGTCTGATCTCACTGAAATAGCCAGGTCTCTGTGGGAGGGTTTTACCATATTTATCTGAGTTAGTGCAGCAAAGAGAGAGCCTTAGAGAAAACCTGTAGTGCAGCTGGCGAAAGAAAACACCTTCACATTTACTTAAAATTTATGTTTTCTTATTTTACAACTTGCTTTTGTGGGAGATAGTCTGAGCTGGTAAATTAATCCCCTTGTTTCTCAGGCACACAGAATGGGGAGGTCTGTCAGGCCACAAAAGCAAGACAAGGCTGGTGGCCACAGGTATGGTTTCCTGCTGCAGAGTTCACTGCAGGGGACTGCAGAGTACTCCTGGAAGTGAGAATTGTTCCTCAGAGAGCCCAGTGCGTCACCTGGCAGCACTGGGGGTGTTTATGGGACAGTGCTGGTGCTGCCACTGCTCTCCCTTGGAAGGCAAGTGAGGAGCTGGCGGGTCTCTCTTGCACTGGGCATTACTTACTGCAGCACCACACTTGTTACTGTGCAGACTTGTCCAGTAAAACAGTAGCTGGGGATGGAAGGAAGGAAGTCAATGAATCACCAGGAGTCTGTGCACAGCCCTTCCTGCTTTCTTTTGAGAGATTTCATTAAGCCTTTGAGTAATGATAGAACTGAAAACACATAAGACCCTGTTAATTACTGTGGGGCTATGCTTTAAGCAAATCATAGGTGGGATATTTTCATGATTGTAATAATGTTTGCTCTTATAGCTTCCTTTGCTGCCATATTGAACCACTCTTCAATCACAACCAAATCAGACATACTAGGAAAGAACAAATCCAATTCTTACTTGGTTACTACAGATATCTACCCCAAAATGGTTCTTATCAGTTTACTAACTTTATTTTATTAGCAATAATGGTGAAAATAAAGGTAGGATTTGGCCTTTCCTGAATTAACGACCTGAGTCTTGCACACATGGCAATGCTCCAAGTGGAAGCTCTTGAAAACTGGTCTGCAAAGTTTCTTAATATTGTACTCGAGCATAAGTGTGCACTAAAATCCTTGAAGCAACTGTGCCTGGGTGAGCTCTTGAAAGTACAGCTTCAACAGGGCACTGCAATTGTTCACTTATTGTTATCTCCCACTGTCAGAGAGTCACAGAGTGGTTTGGGTTAGAAGTGATCTCAAAGATCACCCAGCTCCAACACCCCATCCCCATGGGCAGGGACAACTTCCACTAGGCCAGGTTGCTCAAAACTCCATCCAACCTGGCCTTAAACCCCTCCCAGGGTTGGGGCGTCCACAACTTTCTTGGTCACCTGTCCCAGTGTCTCACCACCCTCACAGTAAAGAATGTTTTCCTAATATAAAATTTAAACCTACCCTCTTTCACTTTAAAGCCATCCCACCTTGTCCTATCCATCCTTATTTAGTTTTTCACCCTGCTTTCTGCCCTTTTTCACAGGGTAAGCAGTTCTAGAAGAGAAATCCAAAGTCATTCTATAAAGCTGGAGATCCTGTAAAATGGTCTCCTGCAGAAATGTTTTCTCCTTTTATCTGGGGAATATTTAAAGGTTTAAACTTGTCAAATTCACATGACTTGCCTTTCTGATCTTTGTTTTCTCAGTCTTGTCAGTAAAAACGTTTGCCACCTTGCTCTATGCACTGATTAGGGTGGCTACAGTTTTAAGAAAGCTTCTTGTTCATGCTAATTTTAGTGCCTCTTTGGATTTATTCCCTACTTGTATATGACCAGACAACACTATAGTCTTACAGTCTGCGTTGCAGTCCTGCAGAGGATGACTTTTGTGAATTCATCTTACACTAAATTCAATTAAGGAATTCAGAAAGATTTTTACTCTTTGTAAAATTATTCAAATGTACTCGCTAAAAAAAGTCCAGACAGAAAATGTGTAGTATGTGCACTCTGAGGACGTCAGAGACAAAAGCTGCCCTGGTCTGTAAGGAATAAATTAAGACAAATCAGTGCAAGGTGTTCTGAGGATAACCAAAAGAATATAAAAGGGCTGTACTAATTAAAATGAAAATCAATTTCTAAAAGGAGTTAGTAAAATGGTTACAGCTTTGTGTATAGGCGAGGCATGACAAAATAAGACCATAATTACATTTTTATTTGAAAAGAGGACTTTCTAGGAATAGAGCAACACATTTGGTTTCGATTTGTGCTTCTGGTTTGGCTTTGGCTTCTGCTTAAGTTTAACCTTGGTTTTGATTTCAAGCATACTCTGGGGTTATGCTTTTTGTGTTCTGGAGGGTCTTGACAGGGAATACAGAACCTCTTTAAAAGCAGCAAATCAAAATAGCTTAATTTTGGTTTTTTCTTCCAGTTTCTTGTAGAGCATCCTGTTAACAGTTGCATAGCAGGGGCAAATTCATTTCTCCAGGAGGAAAAGGTAGATCTTTTCAGCTGCTGGAGTGTAGGAGGTCCCTGGGACCTCAGGGAGTCCCTTGTCTTGCAAGAGGTGGGAATGGTGCCACTGCATGGGCTGAAAGCTATGTGAGAGCCTGTGTAGCCCTGCTGGAGCCCTGGCAGACAAATAAGCCATGAGTGCCTTTTTGCACAGATAGTGAGAGGAAAGGAAGGAAGCAAGTGGGGCAAATGCAGCAAGACCTGACACCACTTCACAAGAAGCCAGAAAGAGGAAAGGAATCGAGGCTGTGGCGCCAGAGTTGTTCTGGTGCTCAGTGTTCCTCCATGGGCCCTGCTATCATTCTGCTCATTCACTTACAGAATATTATGGCAATGGTGACATTTGGGGTTGTATCTAAAGGGGAAGTAGAAAATTAGAGCCCTTCTGATTTTGTGTCTGACCTGAAAGTAAAACTCTAATAGTAACTGAAAATCCTGGTGCTCTTATTTTAAAAGCTGGAATTAGGTTCCTAAACCTGACATTTAGGTGCCTAAATGAGCTACTTTCCCAGAACCTGCTGGGCAATTACCGGTAGCAAAGATCAAGCTACTAATCCTGGTGGCTAAGAAGGCTTTAGGAGCCTTACATTAGACACTCATTTTTGGAGCATGCTGACACTGAGTTTTAGCTCATTCCTGATTTATGTATTTTTATTTCTGTGAAGGTTTTTTTTTTCCAAATACAAGAAACTCCTCTTAATGTAGATAGTGTTGGCAATACATTTGCCCAAACCTATCCCAATGAACATCACTGAATATTACAGGAGTTCAGATTTACTGACTGAAGTGTGCCAGCAGTTCTCCCTGCTTTACAGACCAAGGAAATGCATTTGGCAAAAAGTGAAAACTGTGTTAAACTGAATGTTAGCAGTTAAGTAGCCCCAGCTTTTCCACATCTGATATAATTCTCCATAGTAACTTAAGTAGGAATATCAGCCAGCTGCAGAAGTGTGAGCTCTATCTTCAGTTTTTCTCTCCTGGCCAATTATTTATCGTATTTTCATGATCTCCAAGAAGATAATTTGGCTTGCTTAGTTGGAGACCTTAGTTGTGTCACTCTGTCAGGCAGTCATATGGCCAGAACCTACTCCAGCTGAGTATGAACTATATTGCCTGTTGTATAAACATGGAAAGATATTGCTTCTTTTCAATGCAGGTACAAAGGGGAGAAGAATGTATAGAGGTGCAACTGAGGGGGAAAAAGCCAACAGAAGTAACGTTTGTTACAGGGAAATGGAAAGCATGTCAAAACTGTTGAAAACATTTTGTTTCACAAAATGTTAGAAGTCTTGCGAAAATCAAAGCAAGAAAAAAGAGGTGTTCAGCCAAGCTTTAACTCCATGTTGTTCTGGGAGGTATAGAAACTAGGAGAACTAACTGGCAATCTTAGTGCTTTCTTTATTACCATGACAGGTCTGTATGGAAGGGGGTATATTTGGTTACAACTGGACACACAGATATCTGCAGGTCACATTAGCAAGGTCACGTGTTGTGATGAGAGAGAGCTGATTCCTGCATAAGGAGCAGCTGAGTTGCAGAAGGGCAATATCAGGTGCTTTATTGATGTATAGAGCATATCTGCCTCCCCTTTCAAAGTGAATGTGATGTATGCTTCTTGTTTCATCCCCTGATACTTAGAGTTGCATATGCTTGCTTGTTTTCATGCCATGTGAATGTCACAGGCTAATGGTTCATCGAGTTCACAACCAACTCAGCCCTGATGTGATAGAAAATTCCTGTTGTTATAGAAAATTCCTGTTGTTGTTGGTATTGTTTCTAACTTGTAGGTTCCGTTCTGTCACATAAACTGGGCTAATGCCCAATGGAAATAAAGATTATCCCTATCCCATATAGTCCCCACCCTGAGTGAGGCCAACATAGTAAAGTGTATGGGAAAGCAATATGAGACTGCAGTAGGAGATCTGCAGAAAATAGAAATACAGGACTGCTATTTGCATGCCACTGTTCCTTCTCCAATATGAACACTTGAATGTATAATTTTCAGAATTAAGATGTCCAGCTAAATTCAATAGGAATAATGAATATGCGCTCAAAATATAGATTTGTTAACCTGTCATTAAAGTAAATATTGAATAAGTAAGAGCAGAATTTTCCAAAGTAGTCAGACCTATTGCTGCTCACCGAAATTGTTGAAAGGTTGGTTCTGGATTTTTTTCATTGACTTCACTGGGAGTACAGTTAGACTAGTACTGAAGGATCTGATGAATCTTACCAGTAACTTTATCTAGAGAGAAGATTTAGCCTGGCTGGAGCACAGATCTGGTCTGGCTGGACAACAGGAAACATTATTTTCAGTTAAATTGCTCAGCAAATACTGCTATTTACTCCCCAAAGCATGCATTGAAAGCATGTATATCACCAGCTGTAAAGATGATCAAATATTTAAACAGTTATTTATCAAACAGATCTTTTAACAAAATTTAGAAAAACACACTAAATTTTAAGCTTGATAAATACTATTCCATCAGCTCTACTGTTTGAAAGATTTGTGAAAAAAAATCCGTTTTAGAAGAGGGGATAAAATAAAAATATGGCCTGAAAGAAGCATATTTCTAATGCAGTTGCAAGAGTTGTCAGCAACCAGCAAAGTAGCCTGGATGAAGACACCTCCCAGACACTGCTGTTCTTCAAGAATTTTGTGACTCTTCCTGTTGTTTTGCAGTGGGTGGCTCAGTGACTCACCCCAGGGCCTTCCAGTCAAACAACAGGATCCCAGGGAAATGAAAGTACTTCTAACACCAAATGCTACCAAGAGACTGAAGTGCAGCAGCTTTCATTTCCCTTCCCCCTCAAAAAAAAAAACAAAACAAAAAAACCCACAAAAAAAACCAACTCAAAACAACAGGAAGGTATGATTGCTATAAAGATGTACTCAATCAAAGTAGGGAAACCACAGAGGGGGACTGACTGTGGCTGCAGTGAGGTTTTGCTCCTCTTGCCTGTTGCACCTTGGTGTTGTGCTGGAGGAGCTCTAATGTCTAGATATTACTTTTGTAACACATACACTTTCCAATGCTTTTTTTGTGCTTTCAAATACTGAGCTGATCCAGTCCTAGTTGCAAGCTGATCCAAGTATCAGGTTATATAGTGATTTCCAGCAGCTATAAGCTAGGTTGAAACAATCTCTTCTCATAAAGTTCTGTTGTGCAGTGAGGATGACAGAAAATGGTTATACCAATTAAATGAAATAAAAATCTTAGGTTTCCTCAAGGAGTACTGAACAAGTGCCAATACTTTACAGTTCTCCTAATGCAGATGAAGGTACTCTGCAAAAGTGAACTTTCTGTCAGTACAGTAATACTCCTGCAGAGGAGTTTTCTGCAGTCATTATATCTACTTCGGGAAATGTGACAATACAGGATGTCATGTCACAGGTCTAGGCTCTTTCTATCCCTCTTTTGCTAACACATGGATTTGACAGGCCATGTTGAGGAATTGACACCTAGGGCAGCCAAAAGTGGACTTTGCACTTTGCCTTTTTACTCTGATGAACTGACCCCAGGGATCCCCAGCTATGGTCTTCACATGCAGGCTGAAAATGGCTCTGCACATCTGTGAGTGATGACAGAAATTAGATAAGTATTGGATTAATAAATTGATCCATGATACATTTTCCAGACTGAAATTCTACCTCAGGACTCTCAGAACAGCAAGGGCTCTACAGAAATACAAGTCAGATTTCTGCTTCAAACTGTGACACTTTATCTCAGATAGACACTTAACCTGTTTTTATGTGCTCCCAGTGATGGCAATTCTCCATCTTCAGCCAAGCTATTCAGACAGTAGAAAGTCACATGAAAACAATATGCCATCCTTTTATTGAGTGCTTACTTCCTTCATTAACGTGATGAGGGTACTCAGACTGAAATGATGGTTGTGTGAATAGCACTGTGGCAGCCTTGACATTGTTCCTCCTTTCTTTGCCCATCCCTCAAGGAGCAAAAATAACTGGTCTGCAGAAATAATTATCATCCACCTCCTACTCCCCGCACTGAACAAAAATGAAAGCTAAGTATTAACTTCAGTGTCTAAAGTGCTGAACTTGTGAATGTAGGTCCTGTTGATTGACCTGAATTCACTGGGGTTTTGCATTCTACATGAGCCATGGGAATTAACAGTCTCCTAATCTAATCTAGCTGTAAAGAAAAATAAATTGTCTTAACCTGCTGGAGCGTAACATGTAGGTTGTATGTGGTCCTGTGATTTATGGAGAGATGAAGGGGAAAAGCAATTTCAAAGTGTTCTTTGCCTAGCCATTCTCCTATGGTACTACAAACTAATTTGTATAGGTCTTGGCTATAAATCAGCACTTCTTAATGTTAAATTGAGATAGGGTATTGTTGCTGCAAAGACCCACGGTGTTGCTGTCCCTGAGCATAGTTTCAGAACTCCAAATATCTGACAATGTATACCATAAAGTTCATTTTAAAAGGTGATTGGCATAATATGTAGTGGTTTGTTAAGAGCTTTTTGTTACTACAGGCAATTTTCATTGCTCCTGGACAGCCTGAAGTGTAGTATGTGGAAGCACAGAAGTTCATTTTTTTCTGTTGTTTGGTGTGGAGTTTTTTTCCCTTAAAAAAGTTGTAGTCTTATTCCAGCTGTCTGGAAGAAAAGTTTAGGCAAATGTAATGTTGTTAGATGAGTGTAGATGAATGTCAGTCGGTGCGTTCCTGATGACAAACTGCCCAGCAATATAAGAGATTGCCAAAAGCATGGATGTGTGAAATATTTTTGTGTGTTTTCCAGCTATGTGTGGATAATCTAAAATACCTGCTTCTAGCAGGTGCCCAAGATGCTTTTATTTTCAGTTGGCTGCTTACTGCCTAACTCTAATATGCTGTGGAAAGCATTTATTCCCATCTGGATTGCTGAATAAATTGGAAACTCGAAATGCAGAGAACAGGAAAATGTTTGATATCTGTGAAGGGGCAGATATGCAGTCTTCTAGGAAGCTGGAATGCTGGGGGTATATTTTGGCACAGGGATTTTACCTACTTTTCTTGGCAATGTTGTTTCCTTATCAGACCAGACATGCATTGTATTTTGCATGTGTCAAAATGTGCTTGCCAGCAGGACTCATTCTGATAGCGACAACAGGAAGTCTGAAGTACACCAAAGGAATGAAGGCTTGGGAAGCCAGACACAGAGGAGCAGCAGTAATAGCTGTTCTGGATAAGGAGGTTAAGCCACAAAGAGTTCAAGCCTATCAATGCTGAAAGTTGGATTGCAGGAGTTTGTAGGTAGCTGCAAACAAACCAAAAAAAAAAAAAAAAAAAAAAAAAAAACCCCCAACAACTCTCCCAAATCAAAATGAAACACCAACAAAACCTCAAAGAAACAAACAAACAAAACCNAAAAAAAAAAAGGCACAAGGAAAAATGCCACGCAGAGAAGAGCTGTCTTAAGTTTGAGAGGCTCTGTTCAAAAAAAAGTCTGATAGATATTGTCTTGGAGCATAACTTGGTCTCAGATTCATGATACGTGGATTCTGGCTTTTTGCTGTAAGTTCCAGAAGAAGCTGTTCATTATGAAACATCTCTTTACCTCACTTTTTTTATGGAATAAAAGATGTAGGAAATGAGTGTGCTGGCCCGGCTGTTCCTGTGTACTCTCTATCTGCCCAACATTAAATTCTGTGCAGCTGCCAAATCTCCTATAGCTCTCCTTTTTCCAGCCCCATGACCTGTAGCTCAGAAGCTCCCAGCGTCTTCTAAGTCGCCCAAGCCCTCCAAATCTCACAACATTTATGAACAGAAATAAAACTGAGCAATGAGGAATCTGGACACGTTTTTATCAGTGACTCCTTTAATGAGTGGATGAAAATTTAGGTTTATCATACGTGCTGGGATAGTAACATAGTAATAGTGTTGGCTGCTTAGAAAGCTATAAATGCTTGTATTTAAGTACAATAGGCTCTTTATAATCAGATATTTTATAGTGTTCTAAGATGCTTCAGATGCTAGTGGCCTAAAACAAGGCTGGCACTGTTAGAAACTATAGCTTGGACAGACCAATGCACAGAGTATTCCCTCATAAGACTGACGAGAAATCTGATATATTTTTCCATTACTTGTGCAGAGGAAACCAAATGGAAAAGAGAAACCACAGAAACTCAGCTCAGAAGCTTAATGTCTAACCACCTCTTGCACAGTAAAAATGACAAGTACAATTGGAACAGAAAACACATCTTGCTTTTCAGTTCTGGGGTGCACTACAGTCTCATACTACTGCCTGAGAAGAATGAGCTTATTGCAGTTTACCACAATAAAGATGAGATATATCTCTAGATAGATAGCAGTTGGATTTATCTATCCTTTTGGAAAACTAAAGCACGGTTCAAACACATATTTGTGTTTTGTTTCTTCTGAGACAGCCGACCATATAATGATTCCATGCGCTTCGTAGAACAGGAGAAACTGAGACTGACTCACTGTTTCCCGTTTCATTAGCTCAGGACAGGATGCAGATCCTATAAACACATTCCGTATGAGTCTTTACATGACATGAAGTTCCTTGCTCTAAGTTTGCAAACCCTCTGTTTTTTATATCCCTAGAACAACTGTTTATGGTCTCTCTCTCTCCCCCAGGTCTTCTGACTGCCCATATCTAAGCATGAGATATGACTTAGGACTGCAGTGTTTTTCTCTTCATAACTTTCTTCTTTCAGCCACTGGAGTTCTGCTTAAGCTTCTCTCTGACTAACAAAATCAAAATATCTACCCATCAGTAGCTCACCAATAGTGAAAGAATGGACCTAGGATGCTGCCCTTGCAAG
Organism: Illadopsis cleaveri; assembly: GCA_013399915.1. Taxonomy (NCBI): domain Eukaryota; kingdom Metazoa; phylum Chordata; class Aves; order Passeriformes; family Timaliidae; genus Illadopsis; species Illadopsis cleaveri. Next base: position 104,116 of record VXBB01024200.1, on the reverse strand, counting down.
GACCTTGGCTGTTAAGCTGCACATTGCAACTCCATTTCTAGAAATATGGGCCCAATTTATACGTATTTCAAGTGGATAAACATTGAGCCAGATCCTTCAAACGTGTTTTGAGTCCCTGTGCTGTATCAGTAGGGTTCCAGGTGTGTAAGAGTGGGAAAGACATGTAGTGAGAAAGAGCAGGAAAGACATGCTCTGTGGTAACAGATATTGTTACAGAGTCTATTGGTAGAGCAAATAAAGAATTCTCTGGTAGTCAGAGATGCAGTAATTCTGTTGGTCTTGAAGAAATCTTTTGTAAAAAAAACCCCACGGACTAAATATGTTTTGGTCCTTAGTTGCCTGCATAAAGGCACGTAGAGATTTAGTGGAATTTTTCACATTAGCAGCTGTCTCTATATCAAGTCAATGGGACTGAAGCAGTTCCATCCTACAAAGAAAAGGTGGCTGGTTATCTTGGGTTTTTAAGCACGTAAATACATTTATGAGCCTGGTCTTTCATATTTTCAATATTATTTTGTGCAGAAGAATTTGGATACTGTCATTTCTAGTCCATGAAATATTCCAATGTTTCAATAAAAAAAATCTTAAGAAACTATCTACATTTTAGTATGTCCCTCAGCATGAATTTTTAGAGAAATTTCTACACGTAGCCGTTAAAATATCTTGGTTTTCTACTGCTGAATTCAAGTTCTTTAAAGTTCTACTTTTTACAAAAATTTTAATAAATGTAATAGGCTAAAACCCAAGTACTTCTAAAAACAATTTTTAAAAGGACAGAAAGCATAACTAAACAAAATATTCCTGCACTGTTACAACTGCATTTTTCTATGCAAATTTACCGGGTTTATGGAATTAAGTATAATGAAATATACGGGAAAGTCATAGGTACTTTCTGGTGCAATACTGCTTTAGGTGTGTTTGCTAAAATACAGATGGAGCAAAACAATAGACTTTGAGGGTAATTTGCTCTTTTTTTATCATTCTGCTGTAAGAGTTAACCATCAAAGGAAGGGACAGCAAGCATCAGTAGTAAAGGCTGAAAAATTTAGTCAGTGTGTTTGCTTCTTCACTTTAGTAAAACACCAAAGACTCTGTGTAGTTTGTGCCCTTTTATTTTTGCTTTTGTAAAGACTTTGACAGATTGACTCTTCACACCCACGCTGGAAATTGTCAGCAGCCCACAGCAAGGTAGCTCTTTGCTGTCCATATTATTACCTGTTTTATGCAGTGGTGCTTCAAGGATATTAAACATTATGTAAAATTTTTACATTCTCTAAATCTGAAGGGGATTATTTGAACCTCATAGGAAAACTGTGCATGAAAAGGTAATGTTATGCTCCAAGCAATGTGAACTAAGAAAGAATATATAAATACAGCCAGAGACCAATAAAGCTGTAACTGCAAATCCACTGTGGCTGTAAATGGTTTCCCTTTAATAATGAAATACCACACTGGCAAAAATGAATATATAACTCATATACCAACCCTTATTGGACTACAAAATAATGGTATTTTAAAACAGAGAGTCCTTTCATTCTCTAGAGTGCTCTTTGGTCATGTTTCAAGTTTTCTTCTGCAACTAGGAGGGCTAAAATCTTACTTGAAAAGATGTGGAAACTGAGTCACGCAGTCACTTGTTTTGGTGCTTGAAGTGAAACTCCAGATATTCCAACACTGGCCGTAACACCACAGTTGGCAGGATTACCAATGACCAAATTCCTCTGTAAAACAAAGCACGCGTTGGCACTGAAGCTAAGTTTCTCAGTTAGAGGAAAGTAAGAAAAATATTTATTCCATAAAACAAAACTTACTTGCTGGTAGGAAGGGAAAAAAAAAAAAAGAATTCTTTTCAGTGAACACTTAGAAGAATAATATTTTACACCAAAGATCTCTAGAAGCTTTTGAAACCTTAAATTATTTCTTGTTAAAGAAAAAAACTGTTTCCATTGACAAGAGTTGTGAGAATCTCTTCTGCAGCTCAGATATTACAAGCCAGAAGCTACAACTCAGCTTTAGCCAGAATTTTTCTTTCAGTGAGTTATTTGAGCTGTCCCTTTTCTGTTCCTATTATTTCTTACATGCAGGCTGCTGCTGCTGCCCAAGTTTGATCTAACAGAAGTTAGCCACCTTTGAAATTGACATGGGTATCTGAGAGGGACATTGTTCTCTTGATGTTCCAGGGAGCAGAAAGTTGCGTTAGGGCTCTCTGACCGAGAACGCGAGTGTCATGACATAGTCTAAGGCAAAGACACTTGGCTCTTTCTCTTTCTTTCCCTCCCAACCCCTTGTGTGCAGCTGGGGAGGCTTTTCCAGCTACATTGGTACATGCTGCAACACTCTGGGCACTTTCTACCTTCAGTGAGATGCAAGGAACCACCACAGTCGGCATCTTCAGCTGCAGAAACTCCTTGGGATGCTGCTGTCCAGATGAACAGCAAACCATTACTCATTTAGGCATTCAGATAGTTTTTTTGGGTCTCAAAACCCAAAGAAGGGATGCTGTCTTCATACTTTCATGCCTCTTAGATCTTGCAGGGATTTCATTTCAGTCAATAAAATAATATCCTTTTCTGTATCCTTCTTCAGCATTAACATTTCAGGTGGCAATAGAAGGTTAGAGTCTCTCTTATTACATTAGGAACAGTACTAACCTGGAATGAATTCACTCTCTGTGTTCAGATTTGTCATCTTTATTGAAGGCTTTCTGCTGCAGTAGTTATTGCTTTCCTAGCCCAGTCTAACTTTAGGTCCTACGTCAGCAGAAAACAAGCACAAAAACAGAGCACTGGCGCAACTCCCTGCCATATGCTCTGATGAACTTGGATAAAGTGTCACTGTGTGACCCACCACTTTCTGAGTCAAGTTTTTATTTCTGTGGGATCCTTTTCAGTAATGCTGAGAACGCAGTCCAGCTATGGAGACCTTACATGTTTGCATCTCTCATGGATTCAAAAACCCAAGTTTGTCCAAATGAAGTGCCAGAAATTCATTGTCTACCATCAGATTTCTGTTGAGCACCAGCTTCGGTCACCTGCAGAGGATGTGTCAGTCTTAAGATGTAGCAATGTAATTTCTTTAAACAAAAGTTGTGTCAGTCTTCTCCCAATTAACAAGCAATAGGACAAGAGGAAGTGGCCTCAAGTTGTATCAGGGGAGGTTCAGACTGGATATAAGAAAGATTTCTTCACAGAAAGGGCTGTCAAGCATTGGAACAGGCTGCCCAGGAAGCAGTTGATTCATTATCCCTGGAGGTATTTAAAAGATGTGTAGATGTGGTACTTTGGGACAGGTTTTAGTGGTGGACTTGGCAGTGTTGGGTTAGTGGTTGGGTACAATGATCTTAAAGGTCTTTTCCAACCTTAACAATCAATACAATTCTATGATTCCTCGCATAATGCCAAGCTGCTACCATTTTCCTCATCCCATGGATAAAACAGCACTGTAGCTGGAAGCACTGTGGGTTATCTCTTGAGAGTTTCTGCATGTGAAGCCATTCCAAAATTTCCCCTTATAGCTGGAACTTGTCATGAAGAAAAAAAAAAATTGTTAATTACTGAAATAAGTAGAGTTGACTATTTAATTATTCAGGCTGTTTATGAGGTCATTTTTTCCACAGTTTTTCCTGAGAGCTGACAAAGAGGGAGAAGAGCAAACATACTGCACTTCATTCTCATTGTGGTTGAAGGTTTGTGATTAATCGCCATCAGCTGCCTTGAATTGTTAAGGTGCAGAGCACAGGACTATTACAAGATTATGTTTTGATAGCCTTTAACTCTACAGCTCTGCTTAGGTTTCTTCCACAGAGGTTGGAGAAATTGCTGTAAGAAGGAGAGATACCAAAATTTCTCAGTGTGTCCTGAGGAGGAGAAGAGAGAGAATCTGTGCTGGCTGATTAGACAGCTCAGATAAGAGGCTTTCTTTGGGGTTTGTACTCCCATTCCATGGCACAGCAAGTACCTAAACAGAAGAATAAAAAAAACTTTTCCATTACTAATGAAGCAGATACAGTCAAGGCTGGTTGCAACTTTTCAAATTTAAAAAAAAAAAAAAAAAAAAAGAC
>VXBB01024200.1:37506-100019 GCA_013399915.1 Illadopsis cleaveri | reverse complement strand
AAGGACCCATTTTAATGTAAAGGAAAAACCCCCACCCCAACTCCAACTCTGCACAGCCCAGAGCTTCTCACTGCTGGGGCACCTTGTTGGAGCCACTTCCTCTCCCTATTTTGGTGGCCCTTGCATCCTGTTGGTTGCAGGATGGCAGCTCTCTCATGGAGATTCTCTGCCTTTAACATGAAGCAGCTGTGATTTTCACCAAGGCCACTTTACACAGCCCAGAAAAGAGACAGATGAGGGCTCTTGTTGCTTGTTTTGCTCTCTGTTCTTGGCTGTGTTATCCCCCACTACCTGGACTCACTCACTGCTCACAAACACATGCTTTTAAAGTATCCCAAGCTCCAATATGAAAGCTGGTGATGTATAGCATATCCTAAGGAAAGATTTACCTCTGTTCAAAAACCTTCCTGACCTCATGACTGAAGAAGAACAAAATAATGTATTAACAAAAACATGGTTCACTGCCAAAGAAAAGGAGTTCCTGTAAGGACTGAAACAATAAATCTCCTCTGTACTGAACTCCCAGAGGGAGTATGTTGTGTTTCCTCTTGTTCTTTATCAAAGTCCCCAAAATAAGCAGGAATGGGCAGTGACCAGGCACAGTCACCACATACCTTTTTCCATGGAGTAATTAAGGCCTGCCTCAGCGTGAGAGAGCACTCCCTGCCCAGCTGCATAAGGGAGAACTGACAGAACTACCATCACTACCACCAAGCATGAAGCTCCTGGGGACTGCCTTCTTTTTCGTTGCTGTACTCTGTGTTTGCACTGTAGGACGTAAGTTCTTTGGCTTTTTTGGATAGACTTGTCACATGTCTCGAGTGGTTTGTGAGCAAAAGCTCAGCTGTCACTTGCTGGGTGCTTTTTTTCATTTCTACTGCAGTGATTGAAAGACTGTGTGTTGGAGGAGAAGGTACTAACTGGCATTTGAGTTATATGTGTTCTGTGAAAAACTTTCCTGCCATTGTATTTTTGTGACAGCTTTCTTTCAAGGTGTCATGAAGCTCCTAAATCTGAGAGGAGTCAAAAGCAGAGGTGTATTTACAAAAGTTTTCAGTTCTGTTTTTCTTCTACATGTTAAAGCATTTTTTGCAAAGATGGCTTTAAGGGGAAAATTGAAATGACTCAATGATTTTGCAATTTTTGCTCTTGGAAATTAGATCCTGGAAATTAGATCTGATAGATTTCCCTGGCACTATGCCAGCAATAAGTTTGGCCAAGAATGTCTCTCAGAAATGATCTTAGCTTTGGCCCCAAAGATATAGGGGCATATGACTTTTATCAATGTCAGATAATGAGAAGTGCAAGCCTAGGGGTCAAATTGGTTACTGGGTATAATGTCTTTTAGATATGGTTCTTAAATGCACAGATTTAATACAACTTTTGGTGTTCAGGTGGTCACTGAACTGATGTTTTCATTATTCTTCAGCTTGAAAAATCATGATTTTAAAATGAAATTAACTAGTAAAACCTGAAAGGGTGAAAGAAACTGCAACGAGGGCCAGAGTCTATCATCACCTTGTCAAGAGATACATTTGAAGTAAAATCTGCCTTTTATCTGTACTTTCATTTCCCATCTCTCTGGGCTAAAACTTCCACAAATGCCTATAGATTGCCTGAAAAGGATCTATTGACCAGAACTTAAAAATTTGATAATACTAGATTAACTGATCTAAACAAAGTTAATCAACTTTTGCTCAGGTTATGTGCTGAAATCTAACCTTTTGTGGTGTATCTTATGCTGTTGCTTGGGCTCATTGCTGGTAGGAAAACAGATCAATAAAGGAGATTAACAATAAGCCTGTGCCACAGAAGGAACTGCTTTTAAAATTGTGTTAAGTAAGTACAAGTCCCAAAAGCCTGTGTTGAAGTACTATTTATTCTCTGTCTGCTACTCCTAGTAAAAATAGTCTTCCTGTCATTGTCAAAGCTTTAATTTCACAATTTCTGAAAAGCAAAGTGGAGTCGCATCAAAAAGAGCATATTTAACACAACAGTCCATAAAGCTTACCAGAAAGCAACATACAAAGGTGGGAGGAATCCTTCTAATTTTGTACAATCCTTTCTTAAAAAAGGATTTTCCCTCCTCTGCATGATATGAACATAGCAGAACCAATGACAGTGAATAAGCAGATTTTATATATGATATGTTTGTTCTGAACAATTTTGGTTCTGTAAAAACAGGAAAAAAAAGTATTTTTAACACTTAATTGCAAGGTAGATGGGGTAGTGAAATTCTGTTGGTAAATTCACATTAGAAAATGAAGAACATTTATGGGGAAATTTGGAGTGTATTTTGTCTACCTTGTTAAAATGAAGTTGCATGCTCTGGTCAAGCTTGCTTCAAGCAGGCCCATGCATCAACCTGTTAAGACAGAAGTGGTTTTTTTGTCTGTTGTGCAAAGCTGGACCAAACTATTTGGATTTCCACTTTTTGTGATCCCTAAAGTGCTCTGGTGATCTGGGCAGTAACAGCAGAATTGTGTAATCTGAAGCTGGGAAATGATGGTGAGGAGCCTCACACCAGTCTCCCTTGTGCTCAGTCTCCCTTTTTTGGGCATTGGAGGCAGCAACAAGACTTTTCTCCAGCAGTTTTTACTATTCTAAAATTATGATCAGTAATCTTTAGAGAAGTTCAAATCACACCCTGGTGTTTTAATACTCCCTCCTCCAGGTTTTGGAGTAGTTTGCCTTCAAAGCTCACACAGACAAATGTGTGGGCTTCCAACTTTTTCATGTGCTACACACAGGGAGCTTGTCTGTGTATCTTTTGTATATCATGCAGAAGTGGACTAGGACATTTCCACTGTGGTTAGTAAAGAACATACCTGGTCTCCTTTGGGGCTTCCAAATTTCATGCTTTGTCTTCAGCTGTATGCTCATAGGGCTTTTCTATGCAATTTTCTAACTTGTTTTGGGATCTTTCATCCTCAAAAGCCCCTAATGTTTTGGTGGAGTCTGCCCTCTGTCAGCACATCATGGGAGGCTCAGTTATGTACAGATGTGGAGGCTGATAGCCCCCTGACAACTTGTTCCTCCTACCTAGACTTTTCTCAACCCTCTGGGAGTTAAATTATGTGCTTAAAACAGGAATTCCTTCATGCTCATCTCAAGGTGTTCAGTTCTCCTGGCATATTGCCCTTTATTCTTACCTGTTCCAAAATGTAGCTCAAATAAAAATGCTTTCTAGGTTGGTTCAGAGCATTTTCAGCTTTAAACAGGCAGCACTGGAATGTGTCAAAAAATACAATGTCAAATTATAGTAATCAAATATGAATGCTCTTGAGTCTGCCTTAGGATGTAATTACTTTAAAAATGTGTAAAGGTGAACTTTTTTTATTCTAAAGATGAGAGGTGAAGACTTGGCATGTGCTTATAATGTAAGTGCTTAGATGTTGCATGTTCTTGTGCCTTGGTCTTGGAATACAGTGTGGCTGTGGCTGCACAGCACAGCAAACATCCTCCCCAAAGTGCTGGTAGCACAGCACTGCATCCTACACTGGCTCCCAGGCTGATTTCTTGCAGAAATGATGGCAGAGGAGAGTGGGCTGTGCTCCTCCTGGCATGGGACTGGAGGTGTCCAGGTTGTGTACCTGAGCAGGGGAGCTGGAATGGATCACCTTGCGTTGGACACATCCAGGGGTGGGGTGTTAACGCCTGACTGCTGACCCCTGTGGACAGCCAGAAGTAGCTTTATCTGAGTGCTCTGTCAAATTGGTGGTACTACGAAGAAACAAGGGTGGTTTTCTTTTTTGAAAGATAGGAGCAAATTTTGGCATTGAGAGTTTGGTCCAAATGCCCCTGAAGTAATTCGGAGCAGTTCCATTTCACTGTGGATCAACCCTAAAATATAAGTTTCCCAGCCCCCTTTGTCATTAAGGGGATGCTGTGTAACATCCCAAGCCTACACACAGCTGATTAATCTTGACTCCCAGCCTGATATCTTGAGAAAAGTTCCACTAAGCCAGGGCTCCTGTAGTGATTACACACATTTGCAGCTGTCTGAATGCTTCTCTTATTGATGTAAATTGGGGGAGATGGATAGCCCTTTCCTTTTCCATCTTCTGTGCTCTCCACTCACAAGTATTCAAGTATTTTAAAAATTAAGTTTTAAAGTTAAATACTAGCTAAACTGTTTTGAGCAGTAAAAGTTTTTGAGAATGGTCTCACCTCACTCTGGGTTATTATTCATGTTTTTTCTCTGGACAACCAGCAAGGCACAGACTGTCAAAGTTGGATCGTTGTCTCATTTCTGAAAATTCGAGAAACGTGAATAGGCTTTAGATATTACTTTCTTACACCTTTAACTTGTTTGAGCCAAAACTTTGGATATCTTGAGAATTGGCCTGTTGTGAAAAAAAAAAAAAAATAGTTGTATTTGGTGCTTTGAATGTTTCTAGCAGTTTGCCAAGACCAGCTTTGTCAAAAATCAAATTATAGTCCTGGACCTTATGATAACCTTTAATGGAATATTGAATTTTTATTCTTGTGCAGATTTTTTTTTGTTTCTTTTTTTTTTTCCCTGCTGCCACATTCCTTTAATTCATTAGATCATTTGCATATTGGGGCAGTTTTTGCCTAATGGATTTTAAAGGTGTATTTATTACTGGACAGAAGAAAACTGCATGTTGTATCCCCAAAGCTGAAAGCAAGTTTACTGCATTTACTGAGGATAGAAGCAGATGGCTTGATACCTGCTTGGTTATGATTTACGGCCAAAATAAATGGAAACTGAATAGGAAGGGCAAGTTGCCTACAGCACTCAGCTCCAAACCTGGGAATACATAAAGCTGTATAACATGCCCAAAAATTGGTTGTCTCTTCTGCAAATTTACCAGAATGTTTTCTCTTTTCTTTAGCTGACTGTTTTTATCTGTATTCAAACCTAGAGTTCTTAATAATCTTTACTGGTTTATAAATTAAGAAAAAAGATTTGCTGAGGTCTGGTTTGGTTTGGCTTGGTTTTGTGGAGGTTTTTTTTCCTAAATAGGAAAGTACCTCGAATTTGGACTCAGATTATTTATACATCTGAGTCCTGTGTGGAAAAACCTGCTAAAGCACTTGAACTTTTTTTTTTTTTTTGTACTGTAGTTTGTGCTGCAGTTTGTACTGCAAAAGTACAAATTGAAAATAATCTTTAAGAAACTCTTAACCTTGGGATGGGAATGCTTTTAACTGGTACTGTTTGATAGCCAGACTAAGTTCAACATGTAAAATCTCATTGAAAACCATAATTTTTATTTATGGCCCTTATGAAGGGGTGGGGGGTGGTGTTGTTTGTAATTTTTGCTGCAGAAACTCAAGGAAGACTCCTTAATGGGTTTGTTTTGCAATTCTGTAAACAGAGACGAAGATTTGTCTATGTAGCGAGTGTTATTTCCAAATACAAGTCAAGAATTAAAGACCTGGCTCCTTTAGAAGAAAAACATCTACTTTTGGTTTCAACTAGCACTCTAAAAATGGGTTTCTCTATTAAAACTGGTTTCCCTTTAAAAGAGAAGGGTCAGAACCCTGAATTGCACCATGTCCTGCCCTGCAAGTCACTGTCATTGTTCCAGCAGCTGACACATCAGGTAACAATACCTTGGCACTCCTCTTGTGGAAACGGATCCTTGGACACCCTAACAGTGGCCTGTGGTATCAGCCAGACCTACCTGCGACAGGAAAAGGGGTTTGACACAATTTAATATGATGTTATCTCCCCACTCTGCCTTCTGGCCCTACCTCCCCGTGTGAGAAGATTGAGCTGATGATCACTTGCTGATGTGATGACTTGGAATAAAATTCAGCAAGTGTGATCTGCTGGGGTGTTGTAGAAAGGGGTAGGAAGCCCTCTGCTGCCACCCACATATGTACTAGAGGCTGGTCTGGAAGGGTCCAAATTAATTTCAAAATACTTTTTTTCTCAGCAGTCAGAGTAGCCAACAACCCCTTTCAGGCGAAACTAACTAGCTGATGTTCCAAAGGTTATGTTTCAAACTAGGAACAGGGCAAGGATTTTCTGACTGCTTTTATGTGGAAAGTGGATGTTTGCCTTTGGTACAAGTACAAATTCTATCCTATTTGTCAGTAGTTCAGTAGAGTAGTTTTACAACGATTTTGAATCCCTTTTGTTTTGGGGTTTTTTTTTTTTTTTTTTTTTTTTCAATGGCAATAAAGTGCTTCTGGGTGTTAGTTGCATGTTGTAGATAGCAATGCCTCTCAGGTTTCCGAGACCACAGAGCAAGTGGCACATGATTTTGCATCACATTTATCTGCTGTAACCATTCTGCCTTATCACTCTGACAAAATTATGTGTTTTGCTGAGATGGGAGTACTACACCAGCCTTGCTGTCTGAAGATTTCTACAAGATAAGTAATCATTGTAAAAAGCACATTCAGTTTGTCTTAATGGTGGAATTTCTCAGTGTGGTACTTGGTTTGAGGAGTGTCAGTGTCAGTTTAGGGTAAAATCAATTAACATGATGATATTAATGAGATTTCTTCTTTCCTAATCTTTAGCAGGTGATAAATGTTGGTTTTGGGCTTGAGAAATTTGGCTATTGAAGCAACAACTGATAAGAATGGCAAAAGCTTTGGATTTTTGTTGCTCTGAGGTGTCAGGAGATTTACTAACCTTTTTGGGCAATTTGCATTATTTTCCTCTGTAAAATACTTATTTGTTGAGATGTCTTTCCATTGCATATTAATTACTTGAAGTGATTAGAACCCCATATATTCCTTCATTTTTTATCACTTTTCCTACTTTTTCTCATGCCCAACATTGAGTCTAAGGTTTTATTTGAAATACAGTGTTGATAACATTCTAAACATTATTATATGGGTGCTATCTATCCCATTGTGAGGATAGCCTGAAATCATCTTTCCTAAACAGATGGAAATAAAACTCCTCCTCATCTCAGCATGGGTTATATATCACAACAATATAGATGATGTAAATATAGGTGTTTGCAAACTCATTCAAAGGTTACAGAAGCAAAAATATCACCAAATATTTCTAGACAAAATGGCAAAAATGGGTGATGATTACTCTGCAAAGAAATATGAAATTCAAATATTTTGCACCCAAACTCCTGGTCTCATGTCCAGTAGAGAGGGGCAGCTTTTGACATGATACATGGCTAATGCTTCCATGGTCATTCAAAGTCCATAAAAGCAAAAATGTGGAGGTTTTCTTTACCCAGGAATTCTAGACACTCTGAAACTTCTGCCAAGTTGTCAAACCTTATCTACCCCTAACTCCTACAGATGTTGATAAACTCAGAAATCTGTGGTGTATTGAAGGAAGTGTTTGGCACCAATGTGCAATTCCATTGTTGTTACTCATTCTTGTGCAGGACTGTTAAAATGTCTTTCTGAAAACTACTGAATTCTTTGAATTATGGAGCTTTCTGGATATCCTATGGAGTCCAGATGGAGTCTGGACACCCTCTGTTTTGACTCACATCACATAACCCTTGGGAGTGGGAGCTACACCAAAGGCTGGCTGTCCAGAAATGCTCTTCCAGCAGAGCAATTTTAGGTTCTCTTTAGGAAAATTTTTTTCTTATAAAGTAGGTTATAAATATATTTGCTGTTATTCAGAAGACAGCAAATGTATTTAAGAAACTGTTGGGCTTACAACCCACTAGTTTCCAACATGCAAAAACAAAAGAACTTACTTGAGTTCTATGCCAAATAACCTAGTCCTTGATATGTGCAGGGGAAAGACACAGTACACATACTGGAGGCAAAAAATCCCCCCAGTGTGTGGCATTTTTTGTTCTCTGCACATTTTATCCTGTCTAATTCAAATGGCTCTGGAGGATTCCACTACTTTTGCAAGCCATTCCCTGTGCTAATGGAGTCATGTGGCTGGCATGTCTTAATGCTCTTGAATTTAGGTGAACTAGTGCACAATTTATCTTACTGGCTTAAAGATGCTTTCTTGTAATGCACTGTCTACTTCTTCCCTAATTGCTTTCACCTTGCATTTCCAAGAGCTGGCAGAAACTGCTGTTTCCAGATGCAAAATGGAAAGTGGGAATTGATCATTCATGGGAGGAAAGGGTGAAGAAGAGTAGAAAGGTTTGTGTAGGAATGGAACAGCTTATTTACAACAGTAATTGTAATAGTTGCAATTGTCATGGGAAATACAATTGCTCTAATTGTCAATAAAAGTACGAGGGATGTCTACAGCTGTTCACCAGCATAATAGGATGAGCTCCCAGCCCACCATGTCTTCCCAGTGCACTGACTGGAGCTGGGATTTCGACAGGCCTGAGCATCCTGAATGTGGGCCACTCTGTTCCACTAGGAAGCTGTCTCTCAGAGTGGGAGCCAGCGTGGCTAACGCAGCAGTTCCCACTGCTCTTTGATAGGATAAGTCATCAGTGCTGACATTCTGTTTCAAGTGTTCTTGGTAGTAATAACTTTGTTTTTAAAATAGGAATGCTTTGTTACATAAAGCTTGTAAGAAGAGTTTCAATTTTGCATCTGATCTTAACAGTTGTATCAGACTGGTAGAAATTCAGAATAACATGAGTATTCCATCAGCTTGTCAAGATAGAGATGAGGAGGTCTTCATTAGCTGTATGTGCCAGTTAGAGAAATGAGATATTTTCCAAGTCTACCCTTCATCCTTGCATGTAAAGTAACTCCAGTGAGACTGTACTGCACTCAGGGCTTGAAAAGCCCATTTGGGGCCTTCCCTTTGGGATATTCTGTACCATTTAACCTTTGTTCTAGGCAGTGTGGAAAAGATGAAGAGAGTCTCAATGGACCATTGAGCATGGAATTACATTAATTATAGAAGAAATTTACAGTGTTTCCACAGAGTTTTCTGACAGGAACTGCTTTTTGATGTTCCAGAGGCTTTCAGAGCTTTGTCAGGAACAGAGTGGCATGGGCGGGTGTGGCTAAAATGAGTGTCTAGGCTGATCCCGGATGTTCTAAAAATATATACATCATAGCAGACACTGCAGTGACCCTTTCCTGAATTATACAATTAGTCATGCTGCTGGAGATGCACTTGGGTCACAAACATAGCACAGAGCTACATGACTTTCCTAACTTCTGCAGCAGATTGAAAAGGAGAGCTACTGACCGACCTGGGCTCAGCTTCCGCCCTGGCTGTTTTGTATATGCCCTACCCAAATGTGCTCTTTCACGGGGAACAAAAATAGGCTTGCAAATAGCATGTTAAGGAAAAAGCATTGTAAGCATTACAGTTTTCTCTCTGCCTTCTGGGTGGGGGTGACTTGCACCAACACTCTTATTCCTTCCTGTTGCAAGGAAAGGGGCTCTCCTTCATTTCTTTTTCTTCTGCTGCTCAGCAATACACAATATGTATAAAGCTTTCTATATAAAATTGCATCCACTAAGGACATTTTTCAAATTTATTCAGCTTGACTAACACAAGGGTGGGGGGGTTGGCAGTTCATTTTCTGTACTATAATATGGTCCTTAGAAACTCCTACCTTTTATCTTACACATGGACAAACAAATATATCACAATCAAAGGGTGGCAATCACCAGGTTTAAAAAGCTTTAAAGGGTTTAATTAAAACCTATTAAATAGTTTTAACAGGTTTAAATAAAGAGAAGTTCAGAGCTTGGAGCCTTCATTCAAGGCAGGCTGGAGTGCTGATGAGCATGCTGAGCACATTTATTGTTCTATGGAGTGCAAACAATGTACTCATCCCTCTGTAGTACACAGTAATAGAGATATCCACCAAGCTTCACGTGAGCAGAAGGCACGCTGAGAAAGCTTGTGATTAAAAGCCTTTGATAGGAAGTTTGCATTTCTTCTGAGGCAATAAAAACAACTCTTAAAACTGGCTATTTAAGTGCCCAGATTTCTACGTCCACACGTAGAGGCTGTTCCTTGGCAGCTGCCTTGTCAATATTTCTCTGTGCAGCAGGCCCCTAAGCAGGAGCAGTTTGCTGGGTGCTGTGAGCAGGCTTTGTGGGAGCCTTTTGCCTGGGGATTGGTAGTTCCCAGCAGCTCTCTGCTAGTCTTGGGTCATGTTAGCCCCACGCCTGGGTGAGCAGGAGGAGCTCTGAGGCAGTGCTGGCACCAAAGCTGCATTTCCTGCCTTCTCTCTGTTCCCTGCTGGAAAAAACTGTGGCAGCTACCTCCCTTTCCTTCCTCCCCTCAGCTCTTGCTGCCAGCTGCCTCCAGCCCACCCAGTTAATGTTTCCTCTGCAGAAACCAAATCCCACATTGCCCCAGTTGCTGCTGCCCATTCCCATGCCATGCAGGAGGAGCCCTGTCCCTGTCTCCTTTCCCTACGGGGCTTTGCATTTTTGCTCTCCTTTCACTAATGTCCATCTCTTTCACCTGTTTCCAAATGCTTTTGCCTTTTGCTGTGAGAATGTTATGTGTCTCTGGCCCAGGAGCTTCTTCTCCCTGCCTTTGTGTCTTCCCCTATGCTTATGCCTGTAAGTTTTTCCCACTCTTTTGCAGCAGGCTGTCTCTGTCATGTGACACCAGCCTGCAGACCAGGACCAGCAACTACAGAGAAAAAGTAGAAAGTTGACCTCAAATGTAAGATCTCCACATGTAGGATTTGTGTAGTATGTTTTTGGTTTGTTGCTGAAGAGAGACGTGGCTGAAAGGAAGGTAACAGCTTGGCAAACCGGAGGTGGTTTCCCACCTCCCTAGGCAGCGGGAATCACAGACTTCCAGCTGGTTGGCATCAGGCAGCAAAGGATGTGGCCTTTCTCCCTGCCTTATGGTTTTAACATTCCCTGTGGTATTTAAATACACCTCACAGGGGTTCACCTTAAACATGGCCAGTGTCACTTTGTTCAGGGCCTGCGTTGTCCTTCCAGCTGCCAATGTAAGAATTTCACAGTGGAGAAAATCCTGAGGTGGGAAATAGCTTATGTTGCAGGAGGCTGCATTAAGAGCTTTTGCAGCAGTGCAAAACCATTGTGAGACCAGGCTGGAAAAACACATTGCAGTTCTGACTTTTGATGATAGTGAAGTGGCAGTGACCCAGCGTGGGGCTGTTACTGGGGACACAGCTTTCCTTTCACCAGGGGCTGTCACAGCCGGAGTGGTTGCGTGCAGGTGCTGTTACAGGCACATCTGAATGTGTGTGAGGCATGCCACACTCTGAGTGTTGCTTTCCATACTAAAGAAATATGAAAGCATGAAGGTTGTGGGTTTTTTTGAGTTTAATTCAAATTCATGTAGTTTGCAAATGGCTTTGTTTAATTTAATGTCCTTCAGTACACACTTATCTGCTGTGTCAGCTGTTATCAGCTTTGGCCATTCACAGAATTACATCAGAACCCTGGTTCCCATTTGAAATCTAGTTTATATCTAGACTGTAGAAGGAAATCTTAAGTGCGAGTCCTTACAGATTAAATGCACTAGAAACAGTATTCCTCTATAAAGTTAATTCTGTCTGAAAAACAAAGAAGTCTCTGGGGGAGGCTATTCCCTTTTTTCTAAAAAATTATTTCTGGAGTGTTTCATTAATAGATTTTTTTTTATTTTTTTTTTATCTTTGAATAGCAAGAAAGGAGTTGATATTTTCAAACCACGTTGTTAAAATTGCACTCAAACCTCTTCTAACAGTACATCTGTATTTTTGTTCTCTGGATAATCTATGAAACTTTACAGAAAATGCACTACAAAAGAAAAATAAATTTTTCTCAAGGTTTAGGGTAAATGGTCATGCACTGGAAAGAAAGACAAATGAGTAGTGAAAACAGAAACAGGGGAAGTGCAAGGACTGTACTGGGTCTGGGGAAAGATCAGGTAAGAGAATGTAGAGATGAAGCAGCACTAAATGAAAGAGAAAATGTAACAGAGCTCCAAGGTAAGAGTAAACAAGTTGTGTACATTGTCAGGCAGCAGCTATTTCTTGGGAACTCTGAGTTCCCAGATCAGTACCAGATTTTCTTACAAGGACAGCTATCAGTTTCTCAAAAAAGGACAATTTTATTTTTTTTTTTTTTTAATGAACTATAAAGTCTTTACATGGGTACTGCTGGAACAGTGGCTACAGGATGCTCTTTCATGGTCATGAGGGCTGGCAGAATTATCATGGGCTAGAAAGAGACCATTATTTATTCCTGATGATGTTGAAAAACAGAAGTCAAAAAATCAACTTTGACTTTTCCATGACTTGTGTGTAGTTGTAAAGGCCCAGGGTCACGCAAAAAAAACATAATATAACATCCTGAAAGTGAGTAGGTTTAGATTAGCTATTCAGAAGAAATTTCTTACTAGAATTAGAGTAGAATTAGTTAGGGTGGTGAGGTACTGGAACAGGTTGCCCAGGGAAGCTGTGGATGCTTTTTCCTTGGAAGTGTTCAAGATGAGACTGGATGAGCTCTGAGCAAACTGGTCTAGTGGAAGATGTCCCTGGCAACAGCATGGAGGTTAGACCTAGATGATCTTTGCAATCCCTTCCAACCCAAACCATTCTGTGACTCTATGATAATATATAATAGACAAACATAATATAAATACCTGTAGCTTCTGCTTTATAACCTTGAAGCAAGGAATTACCATGTGCAGGTTTCCTCAGGACACCTCTTTGGTAATTGTTCCCAGGTACAGCCTATAGAGCATTGGTCAGGTTTTGAGTGGGAATACATTGCATCCTCATCAGCAAAATGGTTAAAACAGCAGCATCTGGCTGTTATGCCAACAGTTTGACACAGGCACTGAAATACCTGCAGAGTTTACAGTCCAAATTTCCCTTATCCATTACCTCTCATTCAAACTTCAGTGGACATAAGTTCATTTCTTTGTCTTGGCTGCAGCTCCTCACCTACTGACTACTGTTCTTATGTCTTCCATTAATCCTTCCCTCTCTAGGCTGAGCAAGTGCAATTTTTGCAATTCTTCATGAGATTTTCATCCTTTTCTCTAGATCCCTGATGATTTTTATGGTTCCTTGCTAACTCCCCACTTCCAGGAATCCACATCCTTCTTAACATGCTTCTGAAGCTGGACCAAGTGTTTATCTGAATTAAAGGATTTGAGCCATATGGTTTTGTCTATCTAGTGCAATGTCAAGTGAAAGTAATGTCAAACTGGCTATTCCACTTATCTGTAACAGTAGTGACTTCTCCATAAAAATAATTTCTTTTCAAAGAAAGGCAGCACTTAAATTCAGTAATTCGTGTAATGAATATAATCAATATATATGTTGAACAATCTATTAATCTTTAAAAATGCTTTTGCTTTGGCATTCAGTTTTGTGTTATCTGTTTCATGTGGTGTTTTAAATTTTTTGGTTTGTGACCTGTGATATCCTGTAGGGTATGAACAGAAGTACTGATACCATAACATGCAATCATTCCTTTTTTTTCTATCCTGACTATTGCAATAACAGGCACCTAATTAACACAAGATCAGAACCTGTGTATCTTTCCAGTGTAAAGGTAAAAATAATAAGAGAGAGAGAGAGAAAAGTTAATGAGAACTTCAAGCTCAGATCTTAGAGACTGAAGCCTACATCAAAAGCTGCAGTCTGAGGACAATTGTGGCCATAGGTCAGTCCTCTCTAAATTCAAGGTATCCTTCTGAATTTAAAAGAAGAAAGCAAGTTCAGTGTTTCAGTTCACCCATTTCGAAATCTGAAGACCAATGCTTTCATTTTATAACAAATATACCATTTAAATCCAACCTAGAAAAGATAACAAATGGAAATTCTGTGAGCCTGAAAAAAGACCCAAACAAGCCACAACAGTTACTCTCTTTTCAGTTTGGTTTTGTGGCCATGTGTCACATGTTTTTGGATCTCTTCTTAATTCCTTCATATTTTTCCCTGTATCCCTATCTGTCTCTAGACCTTTCTGCCCCTTTCTTCTTCCTCTCTTGTTATGTTTCTCCCAGTCTGGATTTCTTCTTGCCTTATTATCTGCTTTAAGACATGTTTGTTGGGTTTTTTTTTTTCGTTTTGGATCTTACCACCACCAGCACCCGCCCTTTACTCAGCACAGTGTTGTGTCTGAGAGCCTTTTAGCTCCACCTGTGTTCTCCAGACACAAGGGTGCTGCATCACAGGTCGCCTGTGCTCTTTTAGCTGGGTTTATTGCCAGCAAACACAGCAAATGCCAGTGGTTTCTGTGTGGGAACAATTACTGAATAGATTTTGGCTACTCCTACACCAGAGTACATCCATGTGCTCTCATGTCAAAGGGATCACTGCATTCCAATTTGCTAAAAAACCAGGCAATTGTAACTTTACTTAGTTGTCCATCATCTGAGGTTGCAGCCAACCTGACATGAGCAGAAAAAGAAAGATTTCTGTCCCTCTCTTTGTCTATCAGCAGTCTGTAATGGTGAGAATTCTTTTCTCTATCATTTTTTGATCTCTTGCTTTTATGTCCCATAGGATTCTCCTTAGTTACAATTTAACATTGCAAATAAGAGCATAATAAGCCGCTAGTTCTATCATAACTTTTAATCCTGTCAAGTTTTAAACATTTTTGCATGATGTTTCCAACTTATTTTTAAAGTGTACTTAATTATTCACCATTTTAAGAAAACAATTAATTCATAACACTCTATTGTACTCTGTTAATTGAATTTACCTTAGTTTATCTCTAACTCGTGATAAAATCAACAAATAGTGAGTCATAATAAAACTGTGACTTATATTCACATTTCTTTTTAGTTTTGAGGAAACCTTGGCCTATCAACATGGTTATTAAATGGAACACCTTTAAAGGATGAATAATCTAAGTATTGCAATGAGCCTCCTACAAAGTCATGCTGAGTTAGAGGAAGAGTTTTGGAAGAATAAGTTTGGGAACGAGCTGATTGGCCAGCTAGTACATTTAGCTGGCATTACAGACATGGTAGCTACTGAGATATGTTAAAACAAAACCATATGAAATGTAGGCACTGTTGAAAAAACATTCTGTTCTAGTGCTGTGGCCTTGTGGTGTGGGGGATTACAGGAGCCTTGTCAGCAGCACATAATGAGAATGGAGAGATGGAAAAATGCTCGCCTTTTAGGGAAACAAGATTGCCTTTAGGTTTCTCTGGATAAAATTTGTTTTCCAAGTATTTCAAGTGTGGGCTATGAAACATTACTCTGACTGGGTAACCAAATGGCAAGAAAACCTGTATTTTCAATGCAGTGTGCACGAGTCTGTGCATGGTGTGACTGTGTTGACATGTCCTGGGGAGTAGAGCTGGGGCAGCAGCAGGCCCATAGGGAACTCATTTAATTTTATATAGGATATGCCCATGTCAAACTGGGCCAGCATGTGCTATGACAAGGCATGATGGAGGCAACAGCATAGCTAGAAAATATGCCCAAGAAAGTGGGGCTCCCTGGGAAGGGGCTGAGACCCATTAGAAATGTACAGCTGCCAAGAGGGCTGATAACACACTGCTGGGAGAGGAGTTGGAAGGGCTCATGTGGTTAGACCTTTATACATTTCTGCAGAGCCCCTGCAATTGTATTATGTTTTTTTTTTTTCCAGGTTAGACTTGTGGCTCTTGCAGGCTTCTGGTGGTGCTCGTGAAATGTTAATCAGAGTGCAGTACACTGAGCAAAGGGAACAAAACTGACTGTTCTGCCCTGCAGCCAAAAAAAGAGAGAATGCCAGCAGATATTACCATGAATGAAGTCACACAAGAATACTGACATGCTGTCCTGACTCAGTTTAGCATGTCTGTATTACAGCATGCTAATGCAGCCTGACAGGATGTCACGCTACAAACTTGACAGCACATGGGGATTAGCCTGTGCCATTTTCCTCTCCCATTCAGTTACAGATCTATTCCTCCACGAATGTACCCATACTTGTCTCACAGCAGTCTAAAATGGTTGAGAAATGCCTGCTTCTGAGTCAGTGCAGGTTTTTCACCCCCTTCAACACCCCCTAACTTCTTTTAGTAGAAAAATATGAACACCTCAGCAATAAGACTGAAAATCTTGTTTGAAGCCAAAACACTTTTTGAATTATGATGTTACAACCTTGCAATACGGTAGCTAGAGACAGAAATTATTTAGCTTTTTGTTTGTTGAAGTTTCTTTTTTGGATGTTTTATTTGTTTTGTAACAATGAAACCTACTAATGACCTTTTAAAACTGGCATCATTTGCTGGCAGTAAAACCCCAATAGCTGGAGCACTGCATTGAGGGCAGTGGGGAAAGTCAGTATTTTATTGTGGTGCTTCTTGAGCCATGTTCTGGGAATTCTCCTCTTCCTCTCACATTTAGGGATCAGGGTGATGCTGAAAAGCCTTCCTGAAGTGCTTGTACTAGCCAGGGAGCTAGTACAATTTTGTTACTTCAAGGCAGGAGAGGGGCTGCTTACTCCTGTGGCCAGTTATTTTAGTTAATCCTCCACCTTGAAGACTCAGAGAAGCTGTGGTTGTATTCAAGTAGGGGAGGAGATAGCAAAAACCACTTTAATTGTCTCCATTTCCCCCCTCCCAACTAGTCTGGGAGACACCAGTGGGAAAAGAGCATGCAGTCCAAGGTGGGAGACAGCAGCAGATGCTCCCCATTACAGCAGTCAGGGTAAAATTAAGAGATTTAGGCTATAGCTTGAAAATGTTGGTAGCAGAGTTACATGATTTGGTTGCTTCTGCCAATAAGCTTCTGAACTTGATTTTCCAGGAGGGTCCATGCTGCTCTCTGCTATTATGACTTATGTAGTGCTAAATAGATCTGGAAGGTGCAGAAATGATGTGATTATTTCTGTGTTTCTTTCAGAAGATGGCATTCAAAACACTACTACCACTACTGTTAAGCCAACCACTTCTTCAGTAACACCAAAATCTGGTAAGACTTCTAATTTGTTGTTATCTGCTGTTCTGAAGATCCTGTTGTCTTTCTAGCTTTCAGCTTTTCCAGCTTCTGGGAGCAATCAGGTGAATTATTTCATACAGGATGATCATAGAGCAATGTATTTCCCTGAATCTCTTCTGAAACTCTGTTGCAAAGAAAGGCTTGAAGTATCTTAGTATGGAGACAATTAATTTGAGCAGGCTACACTTTTTGTTTCAGGTGAAAAAGGTTCTCTGAGTTCCTATGTTCTCAAGGAGTGGTTCAAGTGAGATCAAAAATTAATAAATTACCAAAGACTCCCAGTTCAAGAGGACTGAACAGAGAAAACCTGCTTCAGATGTTAAAAGCCTGTGATTCTGGTCTACATCTTTGACTTTCATGTTCAGTTTTCTTTATTGTGCAGCTTTGTTATGAAAATACATGAAAAATCAATATTGACCATATTTCAATCATGTGAACTCCTTTATTAATCTGAATATTGAAAGCTGCTGCATCTAATAAGTTATACATGTGAGAGAAGAAAACATGGACACAGAATTCTATTTTTTGATAACTGGGGATACTAATGAGTCTGCTGTGGAGCTGAAAGCACTGAGATTATGAAGTATGCACTTGAAATGCTAGTAATGGAGGTGGATAAAATGCAGCCAGGTGAAATATGCATGTATTGTGTTTGTTACAGGAGAAGATTTAGACCTATTCAAATTCTGTTGCAGTTCTTTTATACCGCTCTCAAAAACCCTGATGTTTATGTCTGTTCAAAAGACACTTCATAAACGCCCAACACCTCACAGTGAATTAACTCTTTGAATGTTTCACTGAAATTTTCCTTGCAGCTTTTTGTCATGGAAGGGAAAGCAGTGTTGGTATTTATGCCACCATGAGAAAAGAATTAGAAATCCAGTATGTGAATGTGGAACAAGGAGGCCCATTCCTTGAGGCATTGCTATTCTAGGTGAACAGCCAGAAAACTGAGAGCAGACAAAGAAAGTATAGGTTATATTTCAAAAGTTCCAGTGAGAACATTGAATTTAGAAGTACTTAAGTCATGAGAGAAACCCTTATGGGGTGTAATGATTTATTCCTATTCTTTCACAAATGCCATCCATTAAAAATGCTAGAAGAGGTAGTATGTAGGAAGAGGTAGTAGTTGTCAGGTATTTGGCTGAGCCTCTGTAGCTGACAGTAGCACTTCCTGTTTGCATTAGATCATGGAATTGAAAGCTGGACTCAAACTGATTAGTTATGGAGTTTTTTAGTCCAGATTCCCTGGCTTTAATTTGTTAAGTCCATTCCTTTGAGCAAGTGCTGGGGGTACATGGGACCTGCAGTACACCATCCATGCAGCAAGACAAGGTGATTTAAATCTTGTATTGCTCTAGTGATGTTTGGGCAACTCTGCTCCCATCTCTGCATACCAGCAGTGGCTGGGAACGGATCCCTGCTGCTTGCAGGAACCCTTTCACCTCCCCTTAGCCTCCAAGTCTCACTCCTCTTGAGGACAGAACTAGGAGTCACCTTACAATGGGCATCAAGTTCACCCCAAGGAATATAATTTACTAGAGAATACTATTCATATCATCATCCACAACATCCTAAGCTTTACTATACTTCAAAGAGGACAGCCTCCTGGGTACTCCTTTTTCTCCCAGAAATCTGGGTGCAGAGGAAGAAGGTCTGGGAAAGCTGGTCAATGAAGAAGCCTCAAATGTGTCTCAAGGTGGGCAAGCACAGGGAAAAATTGCCCAAAGACTAGTGGAGTCTGTTCCCCTTCAGCTCTTTACCTGTTATCTATAAACTGTGTTCCCATGTGTCACTCACACTTCTTTATGGAGATTTTACATCACTCCTCCTGCTAAACAGGTATGCAGCAAAGTGCTGCTCAGAGGGGCCCCAGCAGCACAGGGAACCCATCCATCCACACTGGGCTCTGTTCCCCTCACTTCTTCCCTTGGAAGTCAAACCAAGCACTTCTGTATAACCCCCAAAGATCATGAGCCTCTCCTTTAGGGGCTGGCTGGAAGGTGTGATTGCTACCTTTCAGTAGGCAACTGCAGATTGTTCACAGGCCAAACCTCCCCTCTGAAACAAACCATATGTACTTTGAATCCTCATTCAAAATGTGTGGGTAATAAAGCTCTGTGAGGGCCAGCCTTTAAACAGAAATTCACTGCCTTGGTAAGACAACATGGCTAGAGGAATGTGATGTTTATTTAGGCATGATAAAATAAATCCATAATGATGTGAATGCCTTTCTTGCAATAGCGGAACCTGTGACTATGACAACTTCACAAACAACAATATCGGCAGTGCCAGGGTCGACAACAACTGCAGTCAGAGCTACAAATGAAATCATCACAAGCAGTAAGTGAAAATCTGAGTTAATTGATGCTGTTCTAGTGGTCATTGAGGAAATTCAGCAGCAGTGCCTCTTGGTTTGGGAATTTGTTTTACAGGGAGTGTACTCTTTGGTGAAACCTTACAGGTGTGTGCAGGAGCTTCCTTCTGGTCAGCTTAAAAGAAGCTCCAAGATACACCTTCCAGCTGCATTATCAGAGGCTTGTCTGCAGTGGGATGACCCACCTAAGGGACAGGGAGTGGCTTTCCCTGCAGTCAACGGCACCCTGCCCCTGTTGATCTTGAATTTCAATTAAATATCCTTTTGATAATTTAAAATAGCCCGCAAGCAGGTCAGTAGGTGTGTTTTATGTGTGTTTACAAAATTGAGGAAATAAATTGAATGTCTTTCCCGTGTTAGGCCCCACATCGTCTTCACCTAGTACTGCATCACAAACAACACAAAGTACAACAAAGCAACGACCAGCAGTGACTACAGCAGCAAGTACAAGTCTCAACACAACAAACAGTAAGTGATGACTTCACTGAGCCATTTCTGAGTCATTCTCTGCTACATTTCTGTAAAACTCTGCAAAACAGTAAAGGGAGGTAAAAAAAAATAGTTAGTGGTTTGGGGAAGCAGAGCCATTCATCTTACCATATTATATATCTTTAATGAAGCTTGCCCTCGAATCCTCTACAAAGAATATTATACCTTTAGTTTGTAATGGAGGTGATCTGAAGCCATTACCTGGGATGTTCATCTCCCTGTAACCAGGAGAGATACATTTGGAAGGGTTTAAATTTTTTACTTTCTTCTTTGTTTGGGTTTTTTTTCAATAAGTGTGAAATAAAAAGAATACTTTATGTGATCAGAATGGTGTCAGAACAACATCCGTTTGTTTCTTATTTTTATATGTGTTACAACACAATGCTTATTATGTTTCCTATTATTGCAAATCATAGTACTGAAAGAGAGGTGGTACTAATTACTCTGCATCAATCTAGGGAGATACTTTTATTTCCCATGAATCTTCAGAATAATGTGTGTTGGCCTGGAGTATCAGATTGAATTTTAGAAAAAAAACTAATAATGAAAAAACCCACAAAAACAAACAAACAAAAACCCCCAAACAAACAACAAGCCTCAGAAAACCTCCAAACAAAACCCAGTCAAACAAAAAATCAAACCCACATACCTAGCAAGTAGTTGGGTTAATTTTAAAAAATATAATAACATCCCAAAGGAAGTCAGCAAACTTAAGATAAAATTCAGTCTCCTTTATCTGTGATATGCACTGTAAATGTTTGCTCCAGTCTTCTGATGAACCAGAGCTTTGGAGCACTCCATTCTTTTATCTTTAATTGACTAAAAAATTAAAATGAATACTCCAGATATTTAGCTCAGCAGTCAGTGGTACACCAATGCACTCAGAATTGATGTTGAGCGTCCTGAAGTGTTACAAATTATTAGAATGTGACTTCTCTTCCCTTGGCTTATGTGTCTGAAAAGGTACTCCCATTAAGCAGTCTGCATGCTTTTTTGTGCAAATTTTCCTTTAAAGCCACCCCTCATGGACCCAAGCCTGCCAAGTTTCCTGGAGAACCATTCCCCTTTCACTTCATGGTTTCATTTTCTACTGATGCCGCTTTCCCGCTCTGTGTTGTGTAAGGAGTGTGGTCTGATTCTCAGCCCAAAATCTTTGGAGTTTTGGCTTGGCTTTTAAATGCCACAGTCACAGAATACACACAGACTGGCCATTGCATGAGCTGCTCAAAGTGATACCAAAGGCCCCAAAGAATCTCTTAAAATTTGCAATTGTGGCACTTCAGGCCTGTCAGAAGCCCGCAGCATGGCACGTTGCATTATGGATGTAATTCCTGCTCCTTTCAGTTTGGCAGAGGTTCCTGGCTTGTGGCTACCGGAACAGCACAGGCACCTGGAACTAAACCTCGGTGACAGGTAGAGCTCCCGGCAGGGGAAGGAAAGCTAATGAGGAAAGGCATGCCTGCCAGTGCAGCTTAGCTCCAGCCACTGCTCTGAGCTGAAAAACTGGTGCTGGAGGTGTGATGGGACTGGGCAAGAAGCTTTCAGCAAAGTGCTTCCTTTCCATTCCTCTTGCATTCTTTTCCCACCAGCTAGAGTTCAGTCCCTAGCTGCTTGTGTTGTGATTTGGTTTTAAAATTCCTCATTTAAGCTAAGCCCTCCTCCCACCCCTCCACAACTTGTGGTAAAAAAATGCTTGGTAAGTTAACCTAAAAACAGGAGTTTCCTGCCTCTCAATCCCCTTCGTAAGAAGGAAAATTGGGACAGTGTGTCCAGGACATTGGAAATGCCCAGCATTAAAAAAATTTGTATCATCTTTTAATGCCAAACTAGTACTTAGAAATATCTGTATGTGAAACCCAGTTTTAGTGGGTTTTAAAGACAAAATTTTGGTCTACATTTCAAGAAAATCATAGCCTTGGCTTCAGCAGAAAAGAGTGGGATGGGGCACAAGGTGTTGGGACAAGACATGGCACTGGGGTTCTGTGTGTGTGACCAGCCTTGCAGAAAACCCTCAGACCCCTTGGCCACCATCCGGCTGCTGGTGACAGCCATGCCTGCGTTTCCAACGCAGCACGGGCACAGCAGGATGTCCCTGGCTTCATTCCCTGCATCCTCCCAGCCCCTGCCGCCACCCCCGGCAGCAGCGCCGGGCTGCGAGAGCTGCACTCCCTGAAGCCAGCGCCGGCACAGCAATACTGCTGCTTTCAAAATGGACAGGAGAGGAAAGCTGGCTACTGTCTCTTTCTTTTTCACTAGCACTCTTTTCTCCCCGTTTTTGCACTGGCTGTGTGAAACTGAGGCAAAAATTGATGGTGCCTTTATTTCAAAATTTACTTTATTGCAAAATTTACTTCAAAATTTAATTTTGCTACACCTGATTTTTAATAAAAAACTCTGCTGTTTTGTAGTGGAAGTCATCCCTTTCTTTGCTTCAATCCCTGCTGAAAGCTTCAGCAAATGATTGAATTCACACAACGGAGATTTGACAGGGCTTCCTGTCTCTGCTGCAGTTTCTGCAGCTGCTGTCACCTTTTATTATAGATTCAGGAAAAGCCCCCAGTGCTCCATATACAGAAGTCTAGCAAACATCTTTGTCCTTTATTTTTTTTCAAACTTCTGTGTTCTTTTCCTCTTCAGGCCACAAGTACAATCTCTCCTGCTTGCCTTCCTGCCCTGTTTATTGTATTAGAAGCTAAACATTAGACTGGTCTCCTTGGCCTTATTTATCAGTATAAGGTGTCAAATCCAAGAGCTCACATTAATCAGTGACCTTGCTTGTGCAGTCCAGGCCCTTAAAACAAGAATGTGTATGGTGTCACACCACAGAAAATTGCATCTGCAATCAGGATTTCATATCCTGGGACACTTGAAGTTATAAAAGAGAATAAGAAATGAAATGCAACAAAAATTTCTGTTCTTCCTCCCTTGGATTATGGAGCAAGCATCTTACGTAAGATCAGTATTCAAGGTGTTATGTGACAAATAAGAGTGGATTTTTGACTGTTGTGTTTCTGAGTTATCTCATGCCACTTTCCTGAATGATGATATATTATGGTGCAGCAGTGTATTAAATATTAAAAAGTGACAAAGGAAAACAGTGGAGGACTTTTTTTTTTAATCAAACTACTGGTAATTAAAAAGTAAGTTTTGCTTCAGGAACGCTACCAGAAAAGCATTCTTTTAACAGGTATTGTTCAATTTTCCTCAGTTTGTTAGCACATGCTATAGGTAAACACTGGATATAGTTGGCTGCTGAGACATTCTATGCAGGGAGAAGTTTTGAAATATGTATTTTGAAATACTTTGGCATTTTGCTTACCAGAAAACATAAAGCTGCAGACAGCACATGCAATCAACTATGGATGTAAACATTGAAACTGAGATCTGTTTGGTTACCTCCCTAACCAATTTTTGTTCCTTTGAATGGGCAAAAATGTCATTGGGATTGCTACAGTGGGATTTTTCAAAGCTTTTGTGCACTCATTAATGCAAATGGCTTTTCAGGCTACTGATTATAAGGGCAAGGCCTGTATGTGTGTTAATGCTAAAAATACTAGCTCAAAGGAAAAGCTTTAGTTTTCCATTTAAGAAAGCTTTTGTGCTGGTATTTTAATGTGGTTTGGGTGGAGTTTGTTTTACCCCTTAAAAGTGTTTCTTTGATTTATTGGTCAAGAAAGATTTCAACACACATAGAGATGTCTATATTATTTGCAGAGCACAGAGTATATACAGGGTATTTGTGGGTCACTTGAAGCATCTTACAATGTCAAAACTAATTAGGTAGCGGCTTACTGTAAAGAAAATTTAAAGTACTGTCAGGAAATGTCAAAATGTATGTGGATTATACATAGGTAGAAAGTAGAGTAGAAAACCATGCTAAGATCAAGTGAGGGTATGTGTCAGATTTCAGCTGGTTAAAGAAAATGAAGGATTTTCAAAGCATGGAGAGTAAGGAAATTCCTGAAGCTCAGACAGCAGCTTTGCAGCGCAGGTTCAGGTTCCCTGTTGTTGATTCTCCCTTTGCCAAATACGTGTTAACACACTGCCATTTATCTTATCAAAATATCAGCAGGGAGAGCTGCATCGTTACCAGAGAGTTCTGCTGCTGCAGCAATCATCCCCATTTGGACAGCTATTTTACGCTCTGTACTGCTTTACCATTTTTATTCATAATCAGCTGTTGACAACGAACCTATGATCCGATGATGCGATGAGCGCTTTTGCAGCAGCAGCCGCAGCCGCCCTTCTGCGCTGCGCTGTTTTTCTGCGAGGCCAGGCCTCCCCCTGGCAGCGGGCAGGAATCCGCGCTGCAGCTGGCTGAGGCGAGGCGTGATGAATGACTGCAGCGATGTGTCAGCGGGGATGGCAGGACTGAGTCACCGAGCCCGCGCTCAGGCCCCCGCCCGTCCCCGCAACGAGGGCTTGCGCTGTCTCCTGCCGCCGAGGCCGAATTAAAGCTCGCATAGAGATGAGTTACGGCATTTGCCGAAAAGGCACATCTCTAGCACGCGTTCTGCGCTGTGGAGTACGTGAGCAGTGGCTGGGTATGGATGCTTCTGTTCCCACAGGCTTTTGGTGCAGAAGCTGTCTCATCTGCTGAATGTGCTGGTGGTAGAGCCTGTGCTGTTCGTTAGGCGTGAGGCTTGGATGCTGCTTAAAAGCTGCTTCAAAGCCACAAGTCAGCAGAGAATTGGGTTGCTAGGATTTAATCTTGCAGTGGAATTAAGGGAGCCTTACCCGCCAGGTCGCGTTTTCCATCTTGGAAGCGGTGAAAACTGGCACATGCATTTTTGCCCTGCAGCACATCTACTTTACCCCTTGACACAGGGAGCAATGAGCCTGTTCTGCAGTCTGGCAAAATAAATGCAACAAGCTTTATGCCAAGCCCTAGATAAAGGTGTAAGTCATACCTGGTGCTAGCTGGGTCCCTGGGAGAATCTCACCCAGGCAAATTAAAAAAATAAAATAAAATGGAAATGCCAGCATCCCTCCCCTCCCGATTCTCTGCCAAGGCGTATCCAGAGTACAGCCCGTGTTCCTGAGAACAATCTGTTCTCACAGTTCTCCCAAACACAAGAGGAGCACCCGAGGCTGGGTTGCTGCCAGGATTGATAGGATGCGTGGAATGAGTGATCCCCATGGGAAAACAGCTCTCTGTGGGGTTACAGGGTAACTGGCTGCTTCACTCCTCCTCTCTCCCACACACCTGATTGTTTTGCAGTGTTCACAAAGCATATTTGTGTTTGTGTCCCTGCACTGTTATTCTGACTTACTTTTCATTTTCCCACGCAATCCTTTACTAACCTATGACAAGGGGGCCATAAGATATTTGCTGTTACTGCTGCAAGCCTCTGCATCTTATAGGGAGAGGGAGGTACCTCAGTTTGGTTTTTTTCTTTCCATTTTTAAAAATCAATCTCATATAAATCAATCAATCAACATATAAAATTTGAGTCTGAAGCCACAACAATAAGAATCAAATGCTGAATAAGTTTTCTTCTAAAGATTGATTCAAAGCTTCCATGGAGAGAATGTAGGAATTGTTAACATTCTGAGATCCTTGCACTATATCATAGTAAAAAATGAGGTAGAGGGGATTTTATACTCCTCTCTACTGCAGGTTAGACTTGTATATTGAAGGGGTACAATGCTGAAGTTTCTGAAGGAAGCTGACACGAAATTCTGCTTCTCATCACTAGAATCCCAGTGAAAGTTTTAGGCACTTAAGTTGTTTTGCGTAATTTTCATGCCTCAACCTTGAAAGACACCATCCTTGGCTGTCCAGCTTCTCTCAGTTTCCAAATTATTTGAATTCCCCTGACTCCAGTGGCTTCAGCTCACTCATTCTTAGCTTATTGATTTTTGAAGCTTGCCTTTCTAAGGTACTGCACTTAATGAACAAGAAGGGAAGGGAAAGGCCAAGTTAACAGTGTGTAGATTTAGCATGGGGACCTTTGAGTTCTTTGAGGGACCAAGCTGGTAATCAGTTTCTAGATAAAGTGAGTGATGAAGCATTCCTCAAGATTTACATATTGCTTGTATGTGATGTTGCTCGCCGACTGAAATATGTCTTAAAGTTGTTTTAGTTCCAGTGTTTAAAATTCATATGTATAGGCACTGAAAACAGGTTACAGCTCAGTTGCCTCTCTGATTTATATCAGACAGGAAGTATAAGGTTACTCTTGGACACCTCTATGTTTTATTCAATGGACACTCTCTTGCCTGTTGTTCTTCTGAGGTTTGAGTACAGACGTAGGAATTATGGGCAGTGCTGGAATATCTTAAATTATTTCTGGTCTTTCAGTGACCTTCAGTTCCATGGGCTTAGGTCATGTCCTGCACCATTGTCTTGGCCTCACCTTAGGCTACAAATCTTGTGATACAATAGCCTTGATCTCCTGTTGACTGAGTGAGAGGAGAAATAAGACAATTTATTTTTCATACATTGATATTCAGGTATATGTTTTTTCCTAGGCCTTAACGGCACAGAATGAAATAATTAACTCTTTGCTTAATTGCAATCCTTAAACTTTATACAGCATCACATTATGTGACAGTTGTAACTGAAGTTTGGTTGATTGTTTGATTTTAAAATGAAGGAAAATATAGAGGGCAGTAAGTTGAGCTTCTCTGTTCTGCTCATGTTGCTCTTGGTGCAACACTCTAACTATTCTAGGGTCCCAATTCAGAGCTCTGGGTTGTCTGCTGGCACAGATATGAGGCTGTTTCCCTTGCTACAATGTGCTTTGAAGGTGCCTTAGCTATGCCAGTAGTAACAATTCCATAGGGATGATTTGTCTCTTTAGGGGCAGTGACCAGAATATGTAGTGCTTTCTTACCTTAAGTCTTTTCTGTAATGGTCAGAGCATTTGTCTGAGGGATGCTCCAGGATCTAAGACAATGCCTGCGCAGGTGCCTCTTACCTGAACATCTCTCTCATTTCCAGCTACACAAGCAAATGGAACACAATTGGCACAAACTGAGAATTTGAGCGCTGCACCTACTACAGAACTGTCTTTTTCTTCTACGGTCTCTCCAGAAAGAAACACTTCTTCTTCTGGAACTTCAGGTAAGTCTTGAAAACATACACTTTCTTTCTCTATACAAGCAGGTAAAAGGATGCAAATAATTTTGAGTCTTTTCTTCATTTGCTGTGCATTGTTCTGGACCACATCTCCTTATTCATGCAGGGTACACTGTGTCCATGTCATCTAGCCCTGAAGTTATGTTGAGTGATGGGTGAACTTCCAAGCATTCAGTTGCGATACATGGTGTCATTACAGGAGGATATAAATTACAAGTGATAATAGTAATCTTCACGTATGCTGTGTGAGGTCATTGTGTAGCATTGACTGTCAGAGGAGGTCATCAAGATAAATTCCCTGGCTGCAAAGTGGAGGAGACAAAGGAGAAAACAGCTATAATTTTTGCAGTTATGAAAAAATCTGGAGAGAAATTTAATGCACATTAGCAATTAAATGATGTTGTTCAAAGTACAACGTGGTTGTGTGCAAGGTCAAAAATACATTAATTCTTCCCAATTCCAGTCTAGTTTTAGTTTTTTTCTGGGTGTGTTTTGGTGTATGCATTCACTAAGAAACACTGTGGTGAATGCAGATGCCAGGTCATATGAATGATCATTTGTTATGCTTCTAGCTGGCTTAACTTTGCTAGGTTTTGAAAAACCACTTATTCAGGTTTCCTTAAGGTCTCTTGGGCCTTCACTTCATTTAGTACTAACTCTTAGCTACATGTGTGTAAATCCAAAAAGGGCACTGTCTTTGTTTGCATATCCCTATTATTAATAGTCATGTTTAACATCCCCCAAGGGATACAAGACTCTTTTTGCAACCCCTGGATTGTGTTTGTGAGAGATAAGCATGTGTGTGTGCTGTGATTTTTCCTCACAAAGGATAGGATTGGACTTAAAACTGGAGCAATATCATATGCTCACTATACATTGAAATGCTTAGAAGCATGCAAAAAAGATTATAAGCATTTTAAGGAAGTTTAAGCCAACTCAAGGCCACTGACTCAGAGAGAAGTCTTTGCAATTATTTCAATAAGCCCATTTCTCATAATGTATATACTGTGACCTGTGATTACTTGACTTTCCTGTTGGGTTTCATGTCTTTTGGCAAATATAGGCATAGTACGGAAACCTCACTACTGCTATACTGCAATAAAACAGTAAATTACATTTTTAATTAAAAGGTCTCTCACTCAGGTAAATTCTCCAGGTTGATATTCAATTGTAATGCATATCTGACTATGCATCATATGTATTGAATTACATACTATGCTGTGTATACAATTACATTTTACACTTAAAATTTGTCAAGAAAGTTTTACAACCTTCCTGGGGTCCGTTTGCAAAAGTCATCATCTTACTCAGCTTACTTTGCTGTAAAACCAGTAAATCTTCTTGAGCTCAGAGACTACCCAAGATGCCAGAGCTATAATTGCCTGGCTGAGACACAAAGAACCCATCTATCCAGGGGCAGTCAGTCTAGGTATCATTGGCATAGCCAGTGCTTCAAGTTCCCATAAAACTGCTATTTCAAAATCACTTCTGCCTGCACCAGGATTTCCACGCTATCACCTTTCCTGTCTCCTCATGGCACCAGCTCCTTGCTTCTTTCTTGAAGCTTGTATGTACAAGAAATCCCCTTTCTCACCCTGATGTGATAGGTAGCCTATCCCAAACGGTTAAGCCTTAGACCACCCTTGCTCCCTTATTCTCTGTGTGTGTTAAAAAAGAAAAAATGTCTTGGTTCCTTCTAAACAGATTTCTTCTCCTCTGTGCAATTGCTCAGGCCCAGGGGAAGCCATATGCTGCACCCTAATAACTTTAAGGCAATGCAAGTGTGAAGCCAGTTGTTTCATCCTGTGCTGAGACTAGAGGAAATGCCACCTCTCACACTGCCATTAGATTATTTATTTCTAGTTCTCCAGAATTTCACATGCAGGGGCTGGATGCCTTTTGTTCACCAGAGCAGGGGCTGGTGTGTGCCAGGGCTGCAGCCCTTGGGGGATACAATAGCTTGCAAGCTGGAGGTATCTGAGCCACGTCTTCTGTGTGGGAGCTCAGAGGAAGACAAATTAATGTGAAATGGATCCAAACCAGAAAATTTCTGTTTGGTATGCCCAACCAAAATAATCCAGCTGGCTAAATATGTTTAGTTTTGAGACGATTTTCCATTTTTAAAAAAAATGCCATTTTGGTGAAAGTTTCCTTTCTTGATGCAGAAAAAGAAGAAAGCACATTTTGCAGAGAAATTTCCAATCAGCCATATCAAAAGATCAGGGTGTGGGAGGAGTGCTACAGAGAGCTGGAGAGCGACTGAGATGAGTGGGGGAGCCTGGGAAAGAGTGTGTAGGAACATGAGAGAACAGTCTTGCTGTATTAAAGGAGAGAGAAAGCACAGCCACAGAGGAGGTGCTGCATAGTGCTCACCCAGGCTAGAGGAGGCAATAAGGACTGTTTTTAGCAGAGAGAGCAACCTGCATGCGTGCCATTGACACATGCACTTCTCTAACTTTGGCTGTCATGTAGAATATACCTCCCACTCCTTCTCCACCTCCACAGAGGATTGCTTGCTAATATTTAATTTTCTCCTTTTGTTTAATTAATGAAAATTGGAGATTAGAGTCTAAATACATCTGAGAAACTGCAAGTATTGTGGCTTTTTATTCTGTGATCTAAACAACGAAAAAATCCATAAAGCAGTATGAGCTTAAGTTCACCCAGCAGGATGGTAAGATTAAATGATGTATTATAATAAACTGTCAGATGAATCAACCTGCTTCGTCTATTGATATCTTTATTGCACTCCTCCAATTATAAATCCTACTCACTTGATTCACAGGACGCATGTCCCTAAGAAAAACTTTTGTGTGTAAGACTAGTAGGGTTTGACTCTTTCTGTACACAAACTGCAGGAACTCTGGATAGTGATATTAGATAAAAATTACCCACTGTATCCTCAGCTCCTTCACAAAGAGAGAGGCACAAACCCAGAAGTTTCTGGGAGATGGAAAACATAGCAAAGCCTCAGTTAACACTATTACAGGTCTATGGTGTGGTTGAGGCAAGAAAGGCTTTTTCAAGTTTTTAATTTTGCTTTGATTTATATTGTGGTATATCCCCTCTGAGTAATCAGCCAAATGTATTCGTTTGTTTTGCCAGTGAACACAGTTGGATGTGGCTGCACTCCAAAAACCAGAAGTAGCAAACTGCAGGGTATCCAGGCTGCTTAGGTAGCGGCTGTTGGAGAACAGAGTGGGGGGAGTTTAGTTATTGGTCTCTTTCTCCATCTGTCGAGCTTCTCAGCAGTGCTGAACTGACTCAGGCAGGCAATTTCAAATCAAACCATGGTCATGAGCCAAATTTTTTATCCTTGTCCTCCTTACTGCACAAGGAGGCACCCAGCACAGCCAGTGTTGCACACCTCACTTTTCATGATGAATCTGGAAATCCTCCCAGATTATTTATGCAGAGCATCTTGCTTGCAGCCCCAAAGGAGGTAGCAAGTTCTGTACAGGCAGCTACAGCAACTACAGTAACTGTTACCAAGTGAAATGCTGCTTTTCCTTCTGTCCATCTCTTTCTGGAGAGCAGCAGCCTGTGAGCCTGCACCAGAAAGGGCACTGGATGGTTATTTAGAAAACACAAACTGAAAGCACCTGCTGAATCACTCCGATAAGCACAGCTTTGTTTGCGTGGCAGGACTGAGTGATCTCTGAACAGAGGGTGAACCAGTGCCTTGCTTGCATACTGGAGACAGGGAGAGAGAGGGAGGCATGAGATTTTTCCAATTAAATTTTTCATGCTCTAGCAAAACCTGGGTGAGATACCTTCCGGAAAGATGCTGGTAGTTTTATTGTGTGTAGGTGTGTGCAGTTGTTAAAAAGTAACAGAGGCCCAGAAATAGAGGACAGGTGGCTGCTGTCATGTTTCCTCCTTGGGATAATTTCTGCTGTCTGGGTTTATTGAAGAGGCAAGGTCTGACCAGGACAGCTGCATGGCTTTTGGTTGTGCCAGTGGGTACTGAAGCACATGTCCCCCAGCCCTTCCTGTTTGCAGAGACTTATGTCACCCGTGCTTATGTCACCTGCATTCAGGTTTGAAAAGCCATTAAGTCTTTGAGGTCAACTTGGATATCAGTCCTGGGCTTCATATGCTTTTTCTGTTTATTTATTTGCTTTAATTTGAGCCAAGATGCTTCAACTTGTTTGTAAGAGTGAATGTAAAGAAAAATGTTCAATTATGTTATAATGTTGGAGCTCGTTCAAAGGAAAGTTGCACAGACTTGAGAGACAATGTTCAAAGTGACTTCGTAGAGAAGTGACCTATTTGTAAGACTTAACAAAGTCTTCTGCCTTTCTTCAAGAATATGAACACACAGGGCCTTAGAATTTGCTAGTTTGCACACACGCTGTGTGATCACGTGGTATTTTTATCATGGCATCCTACACCTTATAGGCTGAAAGAAAGGCAGTATTCTGGTAATATGCAATCATATCATATTTGGATGTTTCCTTAATGCCAGGTGTGTACCCTCCTGCATTCTGTACTGTGTTGTTCCTTTGACAAGTGATTTATTAACTTCCTGAAGGCTTTTGCTTGGTGTTGTTGGTAATGTTGCCCAAACATGCCATAAACATTGCCTAATGATTCATCACAGAGATACTCTTAGAGGACAGTGATATTTCTGTTTGCAGAGGGATTGATGAGATGACAAAAAGCTTAGGAAAACAGTCTCCTCTGCATTTTAGGAAGCCAGGGTGAGGTAACTGTATACATTGAGGATACTTAGCATTACAAATATTTAATATGTTCAAGAAGAACTCTTACTGTTGACTTTTAAGTACTTAGCTTTTCAACCTAAACATACTTTTCATGGATGTTTGTGATTAAAATGCAGTTTAAGTTTTGTCACATGTACCATTAGCAAAAGCAGTTATTTGCACCCCAGTGGCTGAAGTGATCCATAGTTTTAATTGTGTGTAGAGAGAAGGAAAAACAAGAGCAGCATTCTGGTTTTCAAAGAGTATGTTCACAGCAATAGAACAATGTGTGTTACAGCTCTGCTGGTAGGAGATGTCTTTGTGCAAAGCACAAAGCACAGGAAGTGTAGTGAGGGTAAAAGAGTGGATTTGTGCTCCCTGGGGAAACTGGTTTAGAGGAGCACTGCAACCTGGGCAGTCAGGGGACTGGCTTAATGCCTGCCTGGAATTACAGCTGCCTTCATGATGTTGCCTCTCTGATCCCCCACCCTGGCACAGCTGGACACAGAGGACATAGCCACTCTAATTTTCAAGGCTGCCACAGTCTAGACATGCAGGAACAGCAGCATGCTAACAAAAAAAAATATGTTGTGCACCAAAAACTTGTGAAGTAGCTGGGGGAAGCTGAGCCAGTAAGCATTGTGCCCAGTGCTCTGTAAGGTCAATTTCTTCCTCATTACCTCTTGCTTCTGCTGCTTGGCAGTTTGCTAGCCAAAAGCACCAAGACAATAAACAAAGATTTCTTTTTAAAGGGTTTTGTGACTCTTGAAGACGTGTCTCAATTAGTTGCTTTTATTAAAACACTTACTTGTCAGTTAAATGTCAGCTATTCACTCCCAGGCACTTTTTCAGTTTTGGAAGGAGTTTTTAAGGAATGTATCAATTAATTCATGATTTTCTTCTCTTGAGCAGAGTAACAGCCTAGCATAGGCTGGGCTTTGGATTCTGCTGCCATCTATAAGGGATGGCTGGAGACTTCTACAGCTCAGACTTTCTGGGCTTGGGAACAGTGCTGGCATGTCACTTCTGAGGCAGCACTTGTTGTGGGGGTTACTGAGCATGTTCCTAGACTCTGCCAGTTTGCATGATGCAAAGACTCTGGACATCTACAACAGATGCTGACAAAACTGTTCTTTCTGTTTTATTGCAGGCCCCATGATCTCTCCAACAAATTCAACAAGTAAGGGCAATAGAAGAGGTTGCTCTATGCACACTGATGAAAAAGGCTGGTGTGGGATGGGAGAAGGACAGCCTGAGGAAAGGAAATGTTCATGGAGCAAGAAGGATCTGGGGAATAATGTACCTGAAACACAGTACAGCACAGTGGAAGAGTCATGTTCACTTGTAGCATTGAGTAATTTTGCTGTGATTTGAACTAAATACCATGATGGATCAGCAAATACTGGAAAGAAAAGAGGGTGGGACCACAGAAAAAATCAGGCCTGGCATATTACATGATGCAATGGGAAGCTGTTATAAATAGAGTGTTTACCAAGGAGCTTGTTCTTGTCAGTGGCTCTCGTTCCTCATCCTGTAGTGAGAAGCAGCAAGTCCCAGAGTAAGGCAAGTTTCCTGTGCTAATGAACCTGTATTGTCCTATTTTCCTTTCTCTGGGCTTATCAGGAAACAGTCTCCTCTGAACTGTCCCTGCAGTTCCTGCTGCTGCTGCTTGCAAAATCTTGGCCCTCCTGTAACCATGGTGGATGTATTTCTCCAGTTCATTTTTATTCTGGTCCCAGATTATTCCATAACTGGAAAATACCTTCCAGATCCAGACAAACTAGGCAGGAGGGGCTGATTTGTGAGAAACTTTAATGAAAGAACTGGGGAAATGAGCTTAAGGTTTTAGTTCCTTACTCTGTTTTATTCAGTCATGTTTCTTTTCAGCTGTCATATTTCTATATTGATGGCCACAAGTAGTTAAAATGCTAATCTATGGATTTTTCTTTCTTTCATTACTCACATCTGGGTCAATTAACAGATAACCAGGAAAAAAAAAACCCAGTGGATTTCAGTTCACAATTTTTCTCTTGAGGAGAGACACACATCTCCTGCACAAATGCAGGGATACACATCCCTGTTTTTCAGTGCAGTTTGTTTCTGTTGACATTTCCAGTCAGTATCCAGGGTAACTCATTGCTGTGATAATTGCCTGCTTGCCCTGTATATCATGTAGTATACCAGATAAGGTAACAAAAAGGCAGTAGTATTTCCTTGGGAAATCTGAAGCAGTCACATGGAATTAAGAATGCATAGGAATTATTTTAGTCACTTGATGATGGCTCAGTTTCCAACCTTACATTATCACCCCTCAGCAGACAGGCAGCAAGGAAAAGAGAACTTCTGCTTTAAAGAAACAGTGATTTTTAGAGCTAAAGTCTTGGACAATGATTTTTTCGTGCACTATATCATCAGAATGTCTCAGCTATGACTGTATTGTTTAGGCACCACACAAGCACTTAGTAAATGATAATTTTTCTCCAGGAGGCTTCTGTCTGTGTCCAGACAAATGAAGGTAGAAGAGTGGGGAAAGGGGAAAGAAAACAACCACCAAAACATTTTTTAATAGTGGGCATGAGTTTCAAATCAGTTTTGCAAGAAAGAGGAATTCCTACATGGTTGGTACAAATAAACCTTGTTTGTTACTGTAACTCCATGGATTAGATTTACAAGTACTGCCTACATAGAAGTTTCTGTAAAAATAGGAACATGTCTTTCAGAGACTTAATAGAACAAAATTGAATTCTAGACCTCAAAGTGGCCATAGGACATTGGTTTCAATTACTTAATTAATGTCATAGCTCCCACCCTACAATTTGAGCCCTCTTTCGTTCTTGGGAAGAGGAACCGTGCAATCCTACAGATATGGATTATGAGTAGGTACCTGACCAACAAAACCTCAGTGGCTGCCACCATGTTCTCACTACTTATATATAGAGCTATGACCTCTGCTAGGACCCTTTTTTAACAGATCACCTTCCTCAGACACCTTTGTTTAAAAGCCACTTCTGATGTTTAGCCAGGCAATAGAAACACATGACCTTGCATCACATCTGTCCAGCCGGTCGGCTCCTTCAGTGGCAGTGGGCACTTGTCTACTCAAGCCTCCATCCAATATGGAACACAATCCCATGTGCTATATAATGTACCTAGGGAAATGCCAATGTTTGCATTTTCTGATTCCTCTCTGGAAGTTTGGTGATTGTTTTTTCATAGGCTGTATGCAGCAAGGTAATGAATATTTTGCGTTCTTGATACCTGACTCAAATTCAGATTAGCACCTGAAGGTAGAAATGCATTCCTTTAAACCCAGCCCTAAAAAATGTCCCAGACGATCACAACATTGCTCTCTACAAATGGGGCAGAGAGCAGGCACATTCCTCCATAACAACACTCAAGAAACTTGCTCTTTACTAATATTGCACCTCTTCGGACTTCTTCATCTACTATTAGCACTTCTTTTTTTTTTTTTTTAATTAGCAGTGAAATATTTTGGTCTTTCTTCTCTTGGAGACACGTCTAATTTTCACCCTCTTTCTTGTTTATTTACTTGTTAAAAATTCTCTTGTAATGTTGAAGAGTACCACAACCTCCTAAAAGTGAAAACGTTTGTATCTCATAACCTGTAAGTGGAGAAGCAGAGGATCCTAGGGAAATCTGCACCTATTCACAGTGCATGTTTCTTTAGGCCGCGCTAGATAAACTTTTCCACTTCTCTTGCCAAGTTATCCAAGTATTATTGAGAAGAATTATAGATGTGAAGCATCAAGTGAAGCTCCAGAAACTGGGGACACAGTAGTTGTTTTGGGAGGGTAATTTTTCAGATGGAGTTGTTTGGGGAATTCTGGCAATACATGTTTACCTCAAAGGCACTATTTCTTTTGCAGAGGCAATTTCTGAAAGTCCTAAAAGCAGTTCTGGAAACCAGACTCACACAGGGAGTGATATCAGCTATTCTAGTGAGTATTCTTACTTAATTGTCTGGCTTTTGAGTTTTCACTTGATGAGTTTTGCTTTTGGTGAGTGATTGGAGTAGCAGACAAATGGAACTGGCAGTTTTATTTATAGCCTTACCAGACTTAGGCCCTATTACAAACTAAATTTAAATGGTGGTTATAAAACTCCTCTCAAAGAGAAAAAGAGCTCAGTAAGTTGACACCACTCTCCCTGTAGAGCAGCACAATTATTCTCAAGGACTGATTCAAAGTGGTAAAATTGAACAAAAAACCCCCAAAAAAACAACAAAAAAGAGTCATCCCCTGTTAGAGAAGACACAAGGGAACATATGAAAAAGTTGCTCATATACATGTTGTACATATTATATGAATGTATTGTTGTGAATATGTGATATGAATATATTATTCATATTGCCATGGGAGAGAAGGTCTAGGAGGCAGTCTTTTGCAGGCTCTTTAAGCACTTGATATTTGCATGACGCATGCTACTTAATCTTTCATTTTAATATTATGCATCTCTGGGGCAAGACTGTTGCTGCAGCTTTGCAATTTCCTACCCAGAGTACTGACTAAGCAAAATATGTTTGATATTTTCCCACTGTAAACTGTCTCCCTCTAGTTCCATAGATGCACAGACACATCTATATGGATATTAAACATTAATTGCATCAAGAGCCATTGAGTGCAGCCTGCCCCTGACACAGGGCTTAGGCCAGCAGGCAGGAGAGTGCCTGCTGAATTTGAATGTGGCTGGTTGCTGCCAGAGAAACGATAAAAAGGGAGAAGCTGGGCTTATATATTTCCCAGAGAAAGCTTCTCTTCATTACATAATTCTTTCCCTTTTTTGCTTCTTGGCTGGGAAACACCTGTCAGGAAATGGCAGATGGTAGGAAATAATAAAAGGAAAGAAATGTCCTCGTTTTAAAAGGAGATCTTGCATTTTCTATCCCTGGTTGTAAGTGCTGTGGAGAATGTTACTGAATTATGTAATTCTTTGGTGTCTTTCTGGGTGCACAATGTTAAAAGCAAAATAATCACTTCAGTTGCTGAATTTCAGACAGAGTGTTTTTTTGGTTTTTGGGGGGTTTTCTCCCCCAAAAAGAGAGAAAAATAAATTGGCTGTTTAAAAAATTATTTCTAGAACATGACTTTCTCACAAAACCTTTGGAGGCCATCAACACTGGGGTTGAATGATGAGTGTTTCATCAAAATTATGGTGGGCCCAGTGGAACAGGTGCTGAAACCTTTTTCTTTTACTGAAAAATGGGTGAAACCAGTTCCACAGGGTAGCATGAATGTCAGGGAAGGAGTAAGGGTGGGAGAAGGAAGAAGCCTAAGTCTTCCCTCCACAAAGTATCCAAGCCTGAGGCTCAGTGGTTGCAGGAACAATTACAGAAACAGTAGGTTACCCTCTCCAGAGAAATGGGTAATGCTTGGTGAAGTGGAGCTGGAGGTGTCTCTCACCTTAGTGTATGGAAGTACCTATACACAGAGGCAATGTAAGTCAGAGGCAGCACCCAAAATTATATTCCCCCTCTTTTGCAGATGTTATCTTGCCCATTGTCATCACCCTGATAGTCATTACTCTCTCTGTCTTCTCACTGGTGGCTTTGTACAAAATGTGCCAGAAGAATACTCCAGGTATTTGGTTTGCTTTCTCTGCAGGGCGGGAGAAATCAACATGCTTTTTATTAATAAAAGATCTCTTTTGGATTACCTTAACCATGACTGTTCTGGTAGTCTGATGGGAAAGCTTTTTGGATTTTGTGTTTTGCCTAAAGTGGGAAACTAACGCTTCATTTTCAAAATCAGTAGGAAGACCAGTGTGAGCAAAAATGATTTTTGGAGAATGTATAATTCTGTAAAGCTTTTTGTTCATGCTTTTGCAGCTACAAAGAGCTAACAACACCTGTGCTAACACAATCAATCAGATAGAAATAGATAGTGAAAACTAAATTCAAAGATATTCAACAAAATCACTTTATCTTTCTTCTAGATACAGGCAAAGAAATATCAGTGTTTTCTTTTTGTTTTCATACACACACAAACACACATGCACATGATCCATGAGTAAAATTTTCCAGTTACAGTATAATGTGCATGAAGCAAAATCCCTGAGCAAACAGTATTTTCAGAAATAGTCATTTTGACAGGGCAGCTAAAGTCAGTATCTGTCTCTCTGCTGTCCATTAAATCCTTAAGATAATGGATTATAGTTCCATCAAAGTCCATTTGCCAAATGTTTCAGGGTTGCCCAAGTAGGCCACAGGTAAGTGTAAATTTCCATTAACTGAAAACCCAGATCTAAATCCAGACTGTGGTTTTTCTGTCCCTGTGAGCTGGCATGAGTTAGGAGACCTGTGCAGAACTGTGAAATCACCAGGCCTTGGAAACACAAAATCACAACAGGGTGTTGAAGCGGTAAACCAAGAAAAACAGTGTGTCACAACCAATTTAGCCAATGACATGGAAAAACAGACCCAGATAAACAGAGGAAGGTGTGATCCTTACTAAGGAAGTTACCAAATATTCAGAGTCAAGAGATAAAGGCGTGAGATGGAGAACATTTCCTTACCAGCCTCCCTATGCACAAATGTCATCAGGCACTGTATTAGCAAATACATTTGGAAGATAGAGTAGATATCTGTAGTGCTTCCTGTAGGATTTGCCCAGGTCTATCCAGTGCACTTCCCCTGTGCTTGGTGCCATGGAGTTGGCTCCATGTCTCTGGTGTAACCCCCGGCCCCTTCCATCTGCCCACACTTGCACATAAGCATAAAATACGTTTAGCATATGATTCATTTTGGAGACAAACCTGTTCCTCATCGATGGGGATGACAAACTCTGTTCTCAGACATCATGCCAAGCTGTACCCTCAGGGGGTAAAGCCTCAGGAACACCCTTGTTCCCTCAGTCCCCTTACCCTGTATCTTTTAGCTCAGCTGTTGTGTACTTGAGAACCATCACATACTCACATCCTCTGTGCCAGCTATCTAGGGATTTGGGAGCTGCAGGGAAAAAAGTGCTTCTATTGTGCTCTTGGACAAGTCAAATGTCATTCTCCCTGGTTTCCAGAAGTGTTGGTATAAGCAACATCAGTTCACTTCCATAGATGACCAGAAAAATAACTATTACTATTCAAGCTGGTGGAGTGTGTTTATGAACTTAATGCAATACTGCAAAATTGCAACTGAGCCTCTGCCAGCAGCTGCAATAGCCATGTCTAAATGTTTGGGGTTTGAATTCTAGCAATCAAAATGATATTAACTTTTTTCTTCTTCCAGAGAGACAAGAGAATGGCGCTGAACAGTAGGTTGAATCCTTTTCATTGCTTTGAGATATATCACAGGGCACTTCAGATTTTGTGTAGGATTTTCTTTAATCTTTCTCTGTTTAAACATAGTAATCAATTGCCACCCCAAAGAGAAATATCCTGTTGAAAGTGCTGCACTTGCAGTTATTGTAGACCTGTATGCATGATAAGCACCTGTTTCAGTATAGATAGAAATGTGGTGAC
The DNA here is from genome assembly GCA_013399915.1 of Illadopsis cleaveri. Lineage (NCBI taxonomy): Eukaryota > Metazoa > Chordata > Aves > Passeriformes > Timaliidae > Illadopsis > Illadopsis cleaveri. The sequence continues at coordinate 61,109 of VXBB01024200.1, read as the reverse complement.
TCTCAACTGTTTTGCAATTGATCCTTGTGAAATGGATAAACATCTTATGCTGTGCCAGAGGACTCATTGGCCCAGTCTTTTTTCTTTTTTTTTTACTTTCCCCATTGATCCCTCTCCTCTACCCCCGCATCTTTTCCCACCGCCCTTCTTTTGTTCATGGTTTCTCTCTTTTTAACGTGTTTCCTTTTTATTCTGGATTATTTATATATATATTTCTCTTGTTCCCCATTATATCATGTTCCTCTGTCCCATCTTGTTTCCACTGCACCATTTGCATAGCCTCAGTTGAAATAGTAGTGGCATAAGGAGTGTGAGCAGAGGGAAACTGAGAAAGATCCATTGGAAGATACAAACTAAAGACCATTGAGCCTGGCAGTGGCTGTTTGTATGACCAAAAGCAACATTTAGGCTGCTGATTTACTTGGTAGCCCTGACTCCCTGGACATCTGAAGTGGTGGTTCTTTGCAATTCAACATGGCTAAAAGGCTTGCATTGACAGAAAAAATATTACTTCTTTTCCCCCAGATGTACCTCTTCCGTGAAGTCCTAGATTTAACCTGGAGTCATGAAACTTGATTTATTACATATTTTAAGAGAAAGGCATTTTCCAAGATGTTAGTATATGGTATTTTCTCCCACATGACCCCATGCAAAGCCCATTTTAAGCCTGCCAACTTAGACTGGAGTAGATGCCGCCTCCTCAGGACCATAATCTTAGAGTTTTGTTTGGATGACCAACATGTGTGCTGACTGCTTAAATGTTTTCTGACTTCAACAGGGCCCAGTCAGATAAAGAAGGAGTCAAACTTCTTTCTGTGAAGACAACTTCTCCTGAGACTGGTGAGTGTTTCCTTTGTGTGTATGTCTGTTTCCCTCTCTGAGGTCAGAGAAGAACCGTTTTTGGGATGTCATTTCCAATAGCAAACCCATCTTCAGTTCCTGTCAAGTTAAAGTCACTGCAAACAATTCCTCTACAGAGCAAATCCCCAGACCATGATCCTGTGGAGCCGCAGTCAGCTGTACTGTGTGTGCTGTCAGTATTTGGGAGTGAGAAGTATGACTGTTTTAGGAAAATATTTTATTTAATCATTGATGGTAAGCGATCTAGCTAGGGATGTTCAGGAATAGCAGTGATTGTGGTATTTATCAGCTAGATCTGGCTGTACAAGGAATTTGAAGACTGGTAATGTCAGAATCACAGAATGTTCTGAGTTGGAAGGGACTCTTAGGGGTCAAGTTAAGTGAATGGCCCATGTGAAGATCAAACCCACAACCTTGTTGTTATTATTACTGTGCTTCTACCAAGTGAGCTAATATCCCAGGGGTCAAAATGTTTGGGAGTCTGCTGTATGTAATCAGGATTCTGTTGCAGTTGGTGTCAGCGGTGTTCAGTCAGCCCTGTACTCAGTCACCCTTTGCATTCAAAATCCTACTCTCACTGCAAATCCCTCTGTCCTGTGCTTCAGGTTCTTACAAAATCTGTGGTAATAAAGCCTAAAGGAAAAAAGGTTACTGATAACATGCACAAAAGAAAGAAAAATCTCAAAGAAAAGAGATGGATGCAGTAATAAGTTCTGCAAAAAAATGGAGTGGCACAAAATAGGACTCAGGCAGAACAGAATTCTGACTAATCAATCAAAACCCCTAAATCTCTCATGTTAGAGCTAGTTGTGGTGAAACTTCACATCTTCACCCAATGCTTTCTCAGTCATGTAGGTCCCACCTCATCTGCAAAAGTCCTTCCAGAAAAACAGTCTTTTACTTTGTACTTTTTAAGTATAATACTATTTTTTTGATTTTAAGTTTTTTGGTTATCTGTTCCTCCTACTGACATTTCTGAGGCTGAGCAATAGCTGCTCTCTCCTTTTGTCCAAATCCTTAGGAGGTCCTCTGAAATACAGCACTTCATGTGAACTATCCTCTGCTTGCTGGAGAGGCACAGTTTCATCTCTCCAGCCTTCTCTTCAAGTCCCAGAAGTTTTTGTGCAACCCAAAAAACCCACAGGGCATCTCTGGGAGCCCTTGCAGCAAACCAGAGTCGTGCAAGACTCCCATGGCCTCTCGACACAGAGCTAGGGGCTAGAGGGGGACAGGAAGGGCCTGCTCCATCACAGGACACATCATTCTGCCCCACTGCTGCTGGGTAAAAGCAGACTGCACTTTGGCATAATAGAGGCTGCACTTCAGAGCTTCATGATTTGAGAAGGGGTTTTTTGTGTTTGGTTTTTGGGTTTTTTTAAGAGTATGTCTTTGGGAATGGACTTTTGGCTTTATTTTGAATATGAAGTTGTGTGTATGTTTTCTTAAGATTGTACTGTTTTTTTGAAAGCTGAATGAAGTTAGAAACTAATTAATGGATGTTTTTCGATTGACTTTGCCCCCATCATGCCATTTCAAAGATAAAGTGATTTCATTGACATTAGCAAGATTGTTTGTGGTTTACAGCAGTGTAAATGGGAAAAGACATAGGCTTATATATTTTTTCCCTTTTTCCACAAGATGAGTTCTGTTGTCTGTTAATCAGCTACTGGTTCATCAAATATCTGAGCATCTTCCCTCCAGAGGATGCTTGATATTCTTTTTTACTGAACTATTATGTGTGCGTGCTATAACTAGAAGGATTGAGTCATAACCACTTAGAAGACAAGATTCTTGCCCTCTTCTCATTAATACAATTCATATTTAAACTAGCTGCCATTTTCACTTGAATTCTTACATTGTTGTAGGTTTCAAAATTAAACATGCTTTCATAGAAATTGAAGTCCTGCTTTTGCCAAGGTTTTTAGAGTCCCTTTACTTCTTAAATTAAAAGCACTCTGGCAGAGGGGTCTGTTTCTTCCAGAAATATTTGTCACTCATACAGGTATTTAAAATATGTTAGGATGTCTCCCCATTTGAATCAGATTTACTTGCTTTATTAAAAACTCAGGCATAAAGGTAAATGTTTCTCATAGTACAGACATAAGAAGTGCCTGATTCATGGGCCTTCTCACACTTACTGACAACAAATGCCCTGCATAAAACTTTTGTAAAAGTGTTCTTCTTTTTCCTTGGTCCAGCTGTTTAGAAAGCATATGTTGTGGCTGTCTCTGTATGTACGAACAAAACTACAAAAAAGTTGTGAGTAGAAAGACTGAAATTAGAAAGATCTAAAGAGCAGCCTTAACATTACAGACAGGGCTACATCATCCTCTCACTATCAATAGGCAGATCCTCCCTAAGGTCAAGCATGTATACAATGAATTTCTGCTTTGATATGTATTCAAATTAAGCCTTATTAAAAGTATACATTCTATTTTTTTTCTTTTTTTTTTTTCATTCCAAACAGAAGACTTTGAGATTGTGTAATTTTTGTAAAATATGTGCAGGACGAATAAGGAACTATAAACTGTTCAAGCAAGCAACCTAGAAAGACCCTGTCTCAGTGTTGTGCATAGATCTTGATCAAAGGTTATGATGAGTTTAATCTTGCCTTCTTTTATCTGTCTAAAAACCATGCCAGCTGCACATAGTTGAAAGAGATGTATGTGTCCAGAGGGCTGTTTATCCCATCTGCCTTGGACATCTATCTTGGGCTGACCTGCGGCGGTGCATTGATTCCTGAAGGATCCAATTTTAGGACTTCTAAAATTAGGTTGTGAATATGAAATGAAAGAAAAAGGAAAGACTCCTTTTGCAGAGGCACAGCTGAATTAATTTTAATCAAGAATATTATTTCAAATACCAACAATTAATGTGAAAGAATATTGGAAAAAATAGTTTTCAATTAAGCCTGGACTAAAGTAATGTTTTTTAATGGAGTAGTATCATCAGGAACACATGGTAAAATAGGGCTTTAATATTGTCATTTTTTCTAACTCTTTTTAGAAAGATGGAATTGGTAATGGCTTTGAGCTCTATGGCACAACTAGTGTAGAATGGATATAAAGTATAAAACCAGAGAAAAGTAAACTAGATTCAGAAAATTTTTCGTGCATATTTGTCAGAGAACCGCAACACCTGATGCAAGATAGGTGCCTGCTCTTGCATCTTACTTGAAAACTCAGCATGGATAAAAATCGTCTCCAAAGTTTTACACTAATGTACAAATGCAGGACTTATGGCAGCCATTTCATGTTGACAGTACAGGCAAATTTAGGGAGGCTCTCCCTAGGGATAATTAGTGGTCTTTTACAATACAGTGGTCTAGAAAATCTACCTGCAAAAATATTTACTTGAGATTCAACATAGCCCACAGAACTGTGCACTTAGCTTGTCAGTGATAGTTATATTTCCTGAGAATATAAGATGAAGGGTTTTAATTGATGACTAAGAGATCAACACCATCAGCCATGAGGGTAAAGACTTGCCTGTCTTGAAAACAGACCTAACTTTTTCTATAAGGGTTCTTGTGTACAACACTGAAAAACAGCAAAAGTATTGATCACCTTTTTAGGACTCAAGAAAAATGTTGAGGGATGAAAATTTCTCAGTTACAGAAAGGTTAGTGAATAGAAATTTGGGTAAGGCTACTCCATAGAGGTGTATGATGTGTGACAGAAGCATTGATACCCGAGTAATGACTTCAGAATTTTCTTTTACGGCCCTTGCCTGGAATAACTATTCTAAAGCAGGTAAAATGTATGAAAAGCCTTTTTAGTAGAAGCACACCAGTTCAATATTCAATGTAAAGCCTCACAGGTATGTGCAGGTGACATATTTCAGACATGTTAGGTATAATCCTGGCACCTAAGCATAAGCTGATCCTATAAAACATAATTTATAACCAGACTGAGCTGTTTTGAGGTGAAAGGGTAGGATATGACTTCCTTGGCTTGTAGAGATATTGCCTGCTCTGAACTGAATTTGCTGAAAGGGTGTTAAATGTATCAGAGCCGAGGTAGCTCAGATTTTGGTGAGGCAGCTGAAATGGAAGGTGGCTGGAAAAGGATTTGTGGCATGTGTCTGCATTAGTGCTTCCCAAGATACCCACTGTGGACAAAAAATGAAAATTCAAGTGTTGCTACTAAACGGAGATGGGAAAATGTATCAGGCAAAGATGGATATTTGGGAGACACCTAACCTGTTCCATTTGAAACCCCTTGAACTTACTGCAATCACACTGAAGAAAGAGATCAGTTAATACCTAGAGGTGTTCCCTCATGGCAGTGCAGTGCAAAGATAGCATGAACTGAGGAAGCAGGAAAACTTGCCTTCTCCACATGCTCCACATCTCTTCCAAAAGCTGCTGCTCTTCAACAGTTTTGATGGCCTTAGAGCTGTTACCTGCTGCTTCAGCTGAATGTACCTCAAGACAACCCACTGTGGTGCTGGGGCTTAGACATGGAAAATCGTGTGTTGTTTGGAAACAGTGTGGTTGGATGACAGTGTCTTCATCACTGCTTTCTATAATCTTCCAAATGCTGAGACTGATTGTTCTTGCCTCATCTAACCACAGATGTGGTTTTGGTACAATGAGACAAATCAGGAGCTGGTGCAGACCTTGTTTTCTGTTATACTGAGTACATCTGAGCATGGGCCGTGGCATTTAAGAAGGTAAGAAATCTTTGGGGTTTACCTCATAAGGGACCCAACCCAGGGAAATTTACCCCTGCAAGGGGGCATGACTCCATAGTGGGCCATGAGATTTATGAACATGCGTTGGGACTTTGGCCTCTTTCTCATTGTGTCTAGGATCTATATAGATGTCTCTAGGAGCAGCTGAAGAATCTGAGTCACTAGATGAGTCACTCTGTCAATAGAAATTCCCTTCCCTCTTCCAGTTACTTGGAAGACAAGCAGTATAGGTCAGTGAAGAGCAGTCTGCTGGCATGCTGCATGCTTAGGGGTGGTAAGTGCAGGTGCTGCTGCTAATGTAGGATATGATATTGATTATTTCTCTTTCCTAGTCTGAGATGTAGTTTCGGGGTCTTATGTTTTTTTTCTTTTCTCCTGCATGTAGAACACCTAGAAGCTGCTTTGTAGAAAAGTGTCCCCTTGCAAACAGAGAAAGGTGTCAAGTACCTCCTTCCCTCTCCTTTTCTTTCTCATTTGCTGATACTCTTTTTTTTCTTCTTTTTTTTTTTTTTTTTAACCTTGTATTGTGTAATAGCCTGAAGTTGTGTTTCTTTCTTCACAGAAACTGTAAAATAAACTTTCATAGCTTGGGGTTGGACTATGTGTTTAGTCACACCACAAAGTTCTGACTGCACACACTTCCAGTTGAAACTTTTGGACAAAACTGTTGTCAAAAACATAGTCAAACTGTAGTCAAAATAGCATATGTTTCCTTCTGTATTTCTCATTTGTTTTGTGAGGTGTGCGTATTTTCAAGGGGTTTTAAGCAGTCTCTTACATTCAGCCTGCTGAGGGTCAGGTGATATTTTCCCCTATGAAGCATTTGCAGGCTACAGTTTTCTGAGCTGCTCCTCATGAGGGAGATACCTCCTGCCCTTTGCTGCCTGTTCAGCAGCAATTGCCTTCCTATCCTTCACCTGAATGTTTCCACACACCCTCTCTCTGCCACGGTGGATTGTTCAGGTCCTTCTGTCGTGCTGGCAGTGCTGAGGAGCAGTTTGCAGGAAAATGGTGAAGTGTGTGGCAGGGGAGCTGCAGCATATTGCGGGTGCTGGACCCACTGGCCCACACCAAACCCAGCCACTGTTTCCCACTTAATGCTGTTCTCCAGCATCTTTCTTTTAGCTCAGCATGGTAAAAATAGGCATTCTGATTCCTGTGTCTGCAGAGGTAGTTTTATACTTTTATAAAAGGTAGGCTTCAGCAATCAGATTTTATGAAAAGCTTGGTTTAATTCTTTGCTCCAAATCTGATTGCCACTTACAAGCAATTTCTCAGCAGCAGATATTGCAGTGAACAGCACAACTAATTTCTTCTTACAGACAATGTAATCTGAGATGCAGTACAACCTATTTTTTATGTGAAAGACTGTTTCTACATCCTTTTTCTTCTAGCCTTCCCAATAATGTCAGAGGGCTTCACCCAGGGCAAAGACTTTCTGTACTCATAGTACTCAGTCTGTACGCTCTTTTATGTCATGGTGTTCTGTAGTGTATGTTATTCTGAATAATATATTCTGAATGTGGAGGGGAAGGAGGAGAGGAAAAATTGCAGTGAGATTAATACAGTATCCTTCCACAACAGTGAGACAAAGAAATGTTTGTTTCAGAGCATCAAAACCGACCTTATTGCAATCTATAATTTCAGCTGACTGTACCCATTACTTATTCACATACATTGACATCAGAATGCAACATTAATGGTTGGAAATGAGTATATTTGTGAGTGAAAAATCGAAACAAATACTGCACAAGTGAAATTTTAATTAGGAAGAAAACGCTGCATTTTCACTGCAGCACTATTTCTTTTCTGGTTATCTTTCAGCTTGGAAGAGCCCTCATAGAAAGTACCAAGTCTACTTTCCATGCATTTAAAACAAATATGTTGAAGGATGAGGATTTATGGTACAATTTTTCTTTTCTTGTACATCTTCCTTGTCTTTATCCTTTAGAACCATGACCATGTTTTAGAGGAGGAAGTGTGCAGGGCATATTGGATCAGGCCCAGTGCCTACACTGCCAATTTCTTTGGGTGGATCAGTAACCACGGCCCTGGCAGAAGTGTTCAAAGGGTGCCACATGGAGGCTGTGTGTATGAAAGACTAGTGCTGTATTGTGCAAGTTGCTGGAGCACTGTCTCCTTTAGTATTGAGGCTAAGCCCGCTTACCTCCTAGGATGCTGGATCTCTGCAGCCTCAAATCCAGTCACAGAGGATTTGTTAGAGGGTGGATCACATGAGGTGAAAGAAGTGTGACAAACAGGAAAGGAGTCCAATAATGTGTCCTACACCATAGTCTTCCAGCAGCCTGTGGCTTGGAGACATCCTTAATCAGGCTTTTTATTACTTAGTGTTTCATAGTTTTCAGTGGCTTTTAATTCCACAAATTTGTCTTGTTTGCTGTGGTATCTGCAGCCTCCTGCAGCAACAAACCTGATAGTTTAACTACAGATCTGTCTGTTTTATGATAGTAATAGTTAGAGACTTCATGATGCCTCTGTCTTTGTTTTTGCCATCCAATTTCAGACAAAAATCAACAGAGAGAGAATAAAGGGTGTAATGGCAGGCTTTGCATGTCAGCTAAAACTTCCATGTCGTTATCTGATTTCTTTTTCCAAATATTCTAAGGCCTCTTTTGCAAACTGTGCATCATTCTTTCAGTTTTTGTAGAACTATGTGATAGATATGATGTTGGCTTCTCACTGCCTTCTGCCAATCTATCTGAGCCAGTAACTCCTCCTCCATCAGGGGAGGTGTCACATGGCAGGACCACAGGTAAAGGGGGTCATGTTGCACTTGCTGCTGTGCAGTTGGTAGCACTTTAACTGCATCAAGTACTTTCTTCCAGTTCCCTTCATCTCCCGTTTTTCTGCGGCCACTCACTTTTTTCAAGGTAGACAAATGTACAATGAATTTTCAACCTATTAGCAGAAAGCTATTGCCATAGTAGCCATCAAATTGGATCAACTAATACCTTATGCGAGATACTTAATACCTATTTAATGAGAAGCTGATGGTTCAAGTTTCTCCTGATACCTTCCATCTCCTGGTGCATAACACTAGAGTTTGTGTGTCATTCTTTTCTAAATGCATAATCTAGAGTAAATAAAGTCCCAGTTTTTCACTGATGATGTTGTGCAGCAGTTTTGCTCTTGTTGGTATATTTTATGGGACTATACCCTTTCACTTTCAATGATGGTCTCAGATTGTGCCAAGGGTGTTTAGATTGGATATTAGGGAAAAATTCTTCACAAAAAGGATTGTTAAGCATTGGAACAGTCTCTCTAGGACAGTGGTAGAGTCATCATTACTGGAAGTGTTTAAAAAATGTGTGGATGTGGTGGCATTTCAGGACATAGTTTAGTGGTGAATATGGAGATGTTGCTGGGCTGACAGTTGGACTTGATGATCTTAAAGGTCTTTTTCAAACTCAACAATTCTATAATCCTGTGACAACCTTCAAAGGATCCAGGTAATGTATGTGGACTGGTTGAGCATCTCTACTGCACCCTTTATTTTCTAAATCAGAAAAAAATTCACTGTGAAATAACTTCTTCAGTCTATTAAAATGCCATCTGTTCTAACAAAGTACAAAACACAAGTATTTGTTTTTCTTTCCCTTATGGGAAGCAAGGTTTAGTCCATTTGTTTTGGTGGGTGATGGTTTGGGGACAAGTTTGGGGTTTTTTCAGTTTTGGAATCTGTTTGTGTCAGCTATGGCTGTTTTGAGATCAATATAAATGTCTCCTTACTTGCAGCTAACCTGAATGTTCTTCTTGGTTTGCCCTTTGAGTTGCAACTGGGTATTTAGCAGAATATCAAGCTGCTGAACCATTGAACTCCAAAATCGATCTCTGTGCAGTCTCCAGGTGCACTGCAGCCCTGTGTCTAAACCCATCCACCACCCTTTTATCTCTTGAACAGAGGGCATCTGTGACTACTTCTTCTCCAGTGTATAATCATTGTCTCTTCATCACTGAACTGTTGGCTGGCACTAATGATTACAGACCTTTCGAATCAAATATCTTCAGGCACATTTGCAGCCATGGAGTAGCCATAACTTGCTTTTGTTTCACAAGGCTTGCAGGCTCCTGCCCTCTTGGAAGTGCAGCAGCGAAGCAACGCAGAACATCCCTGCCTGCATCCAACCTTTTACCAGACACGGATATTGTGGGGGGACGCTGCCCCAGGCAATAGCTAAGGGCAGTTCACTGCTCCAGGGATAAAGTGTATAACACCAGGACATCTGGATAGGGCTTGTGAGTGTCTGTGTGCTGTGGCCTCAGGGTCTGCAGAGAGGCAGAGTGACCCCTCTGGCCCAGCCACCACTGTCAGCAGGTTCCTCTCAGGCACTCTGCATTCTGCAGCCAGTGCTGCTCCCCCATTCCATACTCTGGTCTATTGGCATAAGTGGGACGTTACCCAAAAAGCTACATTACTCTGGAGCCTGCCCTTAGACATGTTATTTTCCTGGGGTGCTTCTATTTCTATATATTAAACAAGGAAAGTAGAAACATGCAGAAGGAAAAATAAAAATAAACAAAGAAGTGAGAGTTCTTGAAAATTTTGTTCCTTTGCTAGTATAAAACTGTACAATATTTGAACTGGTTCACTTTATTTTAGCTTTTCAGTACAAGATTTTTATCTGACAAAAACATTTCACCTAGCAAAAATATGTCTTGTTAAGATGTTCCCTTTTTTTTCTAGCAGAAACTTGTGCTTTCCTTTGCTCTATCTGAAATTTGACATAAGAGCTTCTGAAACTATATTAGCAACACTTCAAAATTATTTTTCAATATTTTTTTTCCAAAATTGAACACCTGGGGAGTGAACACCATTCCAGCACACTATTGTTGAACAGTTTTCAGCAGATACCAAGTCTTCTACTCATCTCCAAAAAACTGCACTAAATTAAAGAGCCTTTTTTTTGCTGTGAAGAAAAACTGTCTGAAAACTATTGATAAGTCTTTTCCATTCTCTTCAGGAGTGCAACTATTTAATTTGGCTGCTAATTATTTAAATGCCTAACCAGTGAATTTTTATAATCCTAATTTGTATTACAATTTGCAACCCTAGGCCATTGATCATTTGTAGCTTTTTAATACATATTCACTTCTCCTGGAATGTAATACATCACCTCCTTGCCTCTCATGTGGGCATGAGGAATTGTCTCCTGTAGGTGAACAGGGAGGCAGAAGAAGATAGTTGGGTTTTCCTGCCCTCATGCCATGTGGCACTGGCTTCTCCAGGGAAGGAATATTGAGAACTGTGTGAAGTTCTTAAATCTTCATCCTTCTGCTTTGGAGGAACTGACCTGATGTCAATGTTACTGGCAAAAAATAATTTTATAGTTCTATCTTCTTATTTTTATGATTCAATGTTCTAATCATAGCTATAAATTAATTAAAGTCTTATTCCTCTTCAACTCCCTTGTGAACTGCCTTGGAAAATACTTTGTGGTAGTAACCCACCATTTATGAGCAAATCACAGGGGAAATCATCTATAAAATAGGAAGATTGGTAAAAATTTATTGTGGGGACAGTTTTTGCTGTTAAGTAAATCTGACAAGGAGACTGGCTAGTTTGTCCACTGGTCAGTGATGTATTCCTGCTAGACTCGTTTCCATGTTTATCTGTCTTTCCATGTTTATCTGATGCAAATGTATTTTCTGTTTCTTAGAAGAGCACTCATCTCATGGGAAGAATAAAACTCGGCAACTCTTCACATCTCAACAATAAATATGTAAGTTTATAGCCTTTGTTTTCCATCCTGTAACATTAGTGTTTGTTAGTCCCTTTAATACTTTTTAGTCTCAGTATTGGGGCATGTAACTAAAAAAAGGGTTAAAAATTGGAGCCAAAAAGGGAAATTCCTTTAGTTGGCAGCAGCCTCAAGGAAAATGGCTTAAACAAAGCTCAGCTGCAGCACCCCATCATGACCAGATTCACAGACAAACTGGGGGAGCTGAAGGAGCTGCCAGCTCACAGAGACAGACCTTTACAGGCAAGCGCATGTGAGTTTAACTGTTCAGCATTTCCTGGATGTAAACCCCTGGGTGAATTTTCTTTCTGTTTGTGTTAGAAATAACAGATTTTTAACAGCAGATACCTATATAAAAAAAGAAATTTGGCACCCAGAAGTTTTTTACTCCTTTTTTTTCCATGAAAAATCTGAATCTTTTTCACTTCATGCAAAAGCCAGCACTTTAACTGAGGTGGTTTATTATGGCTTGAAATCCTCAGTGGTTAACATACATAGCAAATGTTGGTTGGTATTTTTATGTGTGAGAGGGCAGAGACCATCAGAGCACCTCTGAAATCCAGTTGTTAGGTGATGCATTTTCCTCCATGTATAAAGCTTTCTCAGGCACCACACTATCCACTTCCCATGGAACTACTTCTCTCATTTGTCGAGAACTGTGGAGAGCTGTGGGCCTTTGCTGAGGGAGGGAGAAGGAAGCAGCTGTGGAAGGGCCCTGTGTGACCAGGGTAGAGCAGGAGGCAGGGGACAAGGATGGCCTGAGGTGTCACAGCATGCATGGGGTGGACCCAACAGAGGCTCTGGCAAAGCCCAGACTCCCATCAGCACTGTAGAATGAAGCCCCTCTAGAATGGGTCCCATCACCCTCCACTGAGAAATACCTGGTTGACCAGAAATGTGAAGAACATCTTTGATGGTTTTGACTTATTCTCAATTCCCCTAGGTAGAGATCGAGCTTTCCTGATGCCAATAGTAAGGACAAAATTAACTCCTTTGTTCCTTGAATTAGAGCAGCAGAATACAGTATTGCCTACATTTCTGAAAACGCAGACATGACTCAATTTGTGTGGATCCTGCCACACAGGGCCTGGACTATGAATTTAATCCTTATTGTCTATCCCATATTGGATTTATTCTGTGTCTTCCATTTTAACCTACTCCTATGTTCCTGAACAACCTTACCTGGAATAATAATCTTGAGGAACTCTTGTCATTTCAGATGTGAGGCAGCCTGTTTTATCACAATACACAGGAACATCTCACCGAAGTTGCATTTCAATGGGAAACGTGGAGAAGCTGAAGCTTTTTGCCATCAGGACACTTGTGTTAATGACTAAGTTTTGACTCCTAAATCTCAAGCATCTCCTTTCCCTTCTGGAACGAAATGTAATTTTTTTGATGGCTTAATAACTGGTATATCATGTATATTTATTATTTTCATATATAGTAAAAGCAGGGAAACAAGGTTGAAGAGAATGTAAAAACAAGAAGGGTGAAGATAATGTAAAAATTTGGTGACGTTTGCATAGTAGCTACTAAAAATGTTTTCTGCACACACAGGAAGGAATATGTCATCATACTTTGTTGAACTTATGGTAGCTAGGGATCTTTTAATTTTATGTAGCAGAATACAAACAGGCCTGACCCATGAAACAGGACTGGGCAAACAGCCACTATGAAAATTAATTCAGTGATTTGCATGAGACTACTCACTGTAGCACATGCTTTGCTTGTCATAAATGTTTACAGGCTGGGATGCTTGGCTGAGCTGCTGAAGTGTGTGCTTCTTTTCTGTGAAGGGAGTAATATACCTTGCACTGAGGCTCTCAAATTCTGTAAATTACTGAATATAATCCTTGCAATGTAGCAGGCAATAGTTGGTTTTACCTGTTCCTTGGCTAATTGCATTATCTGTGCTACAAATATGACTCCCACATAGCCTGGGGCACACAGTGGGAATCAGCAAGGTAAGCAATTTCACAGATGAACCCTCTTCCCTGTGTTCTGAGTAATGCATGGGATTCCTGCGGGTTATTGAATAACTCTGGAAGTTCAAAGAGTGTTTCAAGTGCTAATTACAGACACTCCTAATTTGTACAGAGCTGGTAGTTCCAAAATATCAAGTAGTGCTTCCACCTGCATGTACCCTACTTTTCTAGAACTATGAATGTTTGAAAGTTATGTTACTATGAGACCTGCTCAGTCTCAATCCACTGACGGTAGCATTCCAAGAATTACCTTTTTTTATAATTGCAACATGGAAAGAAGACAACTGGTGGTCTGAATGCAGGACCAAGATGCAGGACAATCATCTGAGTTTTGATATGTATTGATACAATACTTTTGAGGAACTTTTCTCTCCAATTTCCTTCTCTGAAATATTAAAACTTGCCTAGCACCATGGTAAGAGATCGAGCAGATTTATTAGTTAATGTCTATAGACAAAGCTGAAAAGCTTTTGTTTCCCTGTGCTTGGCCATTGCTCTTACTTCCACTTTAGTGGGTCTGATAATCTTCTGTCTTAGTGGCACCAGAGAGACTTTTGGTGAAGCTCGATGGAAGATGGGGAACAAACAAGTGTCCATGCTGCAGTTGAACTGATGTGGTTCATTCAGGTATTCCTGGATCACTTGTGTTCTTCAAGAGCAGAGAAGTCTTGGATGCCTACTTTGGAAAGGTCAGGCCATCTAAAACATGCCAGTTGGCATCTGCAACTGTTTTGGTTCCTGGTTGATGAGGTTTCCTTCAAAAAAAACCCAGTCATTGTGGATTTCCATGTTGATTTAAAACCCAAGGTATTTTGTAGTGTGTTGTGCCATAGTGAAAGGACAGTAGAGAAAAGCAGAGAAATATTGTGAAATATCTGTTTGTATTTTTGTGCAAAATCTGTTCAGAAACTATGTTGTGTCAAGAAAAAAAAAATTACTGCCTATTAAAATTTATTATCTTTATTAAGTAGCTATCCTTTTCTGTTTGCAGAAATGCAATCCATTGCCCATGTCTAGCACAACTATTGTCCATTACTACCTGTTCCTGTGTCACACAATGAGGTGGACCCTTTATGACAAGCCTGGAGAGCAGACATCAGATATTCTAAGCATGGTGGTGGCAGGGGCTCCTTGAGACCTTGCAGAAGGCATGCTGGAGGTGGCAAGTGGAAACTCCTCCTCATTACTATCAGTAATGGGGAGAGGACAGGTCTCTCTGCAAATCCTGATACTAGAAAAGTGAAAAACAACAAAACAGGGAAGGTGTTTGGGCTCTTTATGATAAGGGGCATAGCAGACAACCAAGAACTCATTGGAAGGCTGGGAAACATCTTCCAAAGAGACTGGCTTGTGCTGAGTGTGTATGAAGTAAAAGAGGTGAGTTTAGTGGACAGCAGAAATAAGAGCCTGAGATCCTCTTAACCCCTGAAATGACAGAACTTGTGGTAGACATATGAACTTCCATTCTTGTTAAGAATCATGGGGGAATTGATGTTTGTATGAAGGAGAGAAGACAGATTTGCTTGAAGAATACCTGTGAAGCACAGAATGGATTTGGAAGAATATTTGGGAGGCTTTTCTTATGCAGAGATGGAGGTGCTGGAATTGCTTTTAATGGAAGGTGATGAACTGTCTGCAGAGAGAACTCAGTATTTAAAAAAGTTACATGTAGTGGCTCAGGTAGATGAAACAGAAATGAAAAATCAATTCAGGTTGTCTGGCTCAACAGCTCCGCTGTAATACGTGTCTAAAAGAGCCACCAGAGTTTTTCTAGTCACTAGTATGTCAAAAAACCCTCAAAAGTTAAAGTTGGTCCTCCACTGTGAGGTTTGTCTATATGAGAATACTAGGAAAATGGATCTATGTAAAAGTCTTCTCACCAAAGTTTGACTAAATCTTTTGTGGACAGTCCCATCTAAATTTAATGTTCTTCAGTTTCTGTATCCTAATTTGCTAAAGAAGTAAATGACATCCATTTCACTGTGGAATGAACATGCCCACAGAAATGTAATTAAACTTGATCTGCTTACAAATTAGTTCAGCTCATGAGTTACTTGTTAAACAAGTCTGTAGGTCGAGGATGTAATTCTGAACTACATGTTACAATCCGAGACTACAGAACATATTTGGCTGGCAAAGACTTTGGGGTATCATTAATCACTGCCAGCAAAATGTGCAGGGCTCAGCTTTGCCAGGAGAAAGTGTTTTCGGCACTGCTTATCTCACACTTAACTTGGGAAGGTGAGTCACTGTCTTCAAGCACAGAAAATTTCCATGAGCTCTTCCCAGAGTCTAACCCTACTCAGTAAAAAGATTTACAATATTTTGGGAGTGACCAGTTGCACTATGCCTGGATTTTGGACACAGTCCCAAACAAGACAAGTGAGCACTGAAGAAGAGCCAACTAAGCACAAAAAAAAGGTGTGGCACAGTCTATTGACAATTGGCTTTCTACTCTAAGATGCTGTATCAAGTAAGTGATTTGACTCACAGAAAGAAAAGTACTTTCATCATTATTTACAGGGAAAAGGTCTAGAAATGAGAAAAATGACACAGAAAAGTTGAAAATAATTATTTCTAAAAGGTAGATGCTGAAAAGGTAGGCACTAGTGCTAAGTGCTTTTCAAGCACGAACAGCTTATTAGCCTTCTAATTACTTACATATTTATTCTCGCACGTTTGGCTGAGGGCCTCATGAGGGCTGCTCATGAATGGGCCAGTCTTTTGGGGTTTATTCTGCTTATTGGATCACAGGAATCATTCCAGCCCTTGACATTCCATTGTCTGTGGACAGAATTATTTTACAGACACTGCTCAGAAAGCTGTTTAAATGAAAAATATTCCTTGGCCTTGGCCTGTTTGTTGTGGGAAAGTTGTACGGCCTGCCAGCAAGGCTGTTGCAAGGGAGAGCAGTAGTACTGTCAGGATATTTCACCTTCCAAAACCCCCCAAGGCGTCTGTGGTTTTGGAATGACTCCACCCCACTGAAGAAGGGTGAACTATACCACTGCACAGAAGACTTAGAGGAAGGCATTAAGCACATCAGTCTCTCTGGCTCGGGACAGGGAGGCCATTGGCAGCATCTGTGAGATTCCTTGGTTGTCAGCAGCCCAGGATTTGGCTTTTCTGCTGTGCCCTGTGGTGACAGCACTGCCTTCACAGCCTTCCCTTCAATTTTTGGGCAGAGTGCTGGCTATTGATTTGCTGTTGGATTTTTGCAGTGCTCCTGGGAGCTCACTCACCAGAGCATTCCCCAGCCTCAGTGGTGTGCCTCAGCATGCTGGGGACCTCCAGCACACTGCCTACAGCAAAGCCCTCTCCCCAGGAAGCTTTAAACATACATCTCAGGACCTCTCATGCACCATTAATTATGGATCCTCAATTTCTTCAAATTAGAACCCTATATCTAATAAAATAAAAGAGCTTAAAGATTACTCTATTGATTTCCAATTGAGGCAGCTTTTCCACTTATAGCCAAGGGCAATCTATAAAACACAGACTTTAATTAACCCTGGTGAATGCAGCTGACGTGAAACATCAATACCCTCAAAACTTTCAGCACAGACAGCTGAAGGATCTTGTCAGCTCCCTCGCATCCACTTTGCACATTCCCTGTGGAGACCCAGAGCAGAGGCACTTCCCTATCAGGCTGCACTGGGACAGGGACCGAAACCTCTCTGCTGCCACAACCATCTTTATTGCTGGCAGCGCTGCCTGTGCCTGTTGATGTCCCTCTGTCTTTGCTTCATCTTGAGGGTTGGACTAGACCTTAAAGGTGGCTTCCAGCCCAAATTATTCTGTGGTCTTCTCCTCCCATGGCTTTGCAGGTAGGCAGGACAAAGACCCACAGGCAGCCTGCTGGTGGCCTACAAGGGGCACCCAGCAGATCCTGCTGGGCCCTGTGGACCCCGTGCCATGGTGGGCAGCTCTGGGGCTGTTCTTCAGGCTTCCACAGGTAACCCTTCATTCCATGGCTCTATCATTGTGGCCTCTGTGTTGTGCTGGGCCTGTTCCCTGGAACAGTGTCCTGGGATTTCAGGGTGTTAAGCTATACAAAGCTTAGTCAGTTTTTTGAGGTCAAAGCTACTGGAGGTGCCTCAGCAGGGCAGCCCATCAAGAGCTGTTACATTTCAGGACCCTCAGAGGTGGCAAAATTCCAAAGAGAGGAGGAGCAATCAGGACCTCTGCCTGGCCAAGGGTGAAACACAAATGAGCCTGTGGGAAAGTGCCTCACTGCCTTGCATGGCGGGGCTTCTGTAGCAGCAATGCCAGCTTTTGGGGCCACATCACAGCACTCAAGGGAGCAGCAATAAACAGTGCAGCTACAGAGCTCAATACCACAAAAAAAAAAAAAAAAAAAAAAAAAAAAAAAAAAAAAAAAAAAAAAAAAAACAAAAAAAAAAAAAAAAAAAAAAAAAAAAAAAAAAAAAAAAAAAAAAAAAAAAAAAGCCACTAAATAAAACTGGGAAGAAAGAAAGAGCTACGTGGGCAAGGGACATTTCATTGGTTTTCATCTCTGCTTTCCACAGAGCATTTATTTTCTCCAGATTTGGTGCTTTCTGATAGAAAAGCAACTGTGTTACTGTGTTCTTTATTATTATTAACAACTTTCACCTTTCTCAGTATATCAGTAGGACTCTTCCCTGGTCAGGGCTGCTGTTTTTCTAATGAATGTGGCTCATTTGTCTGTTTCCCTCCCTCCCTGCTCTGCTTTTTGTCTGCTTGCTCTTTGGGTAGTAATTTGATGTATTGAGCTCTCACCACCTCCGCTGCCCCTGGGGCTGAAGTTTTGACGATGCTAAACAGTTAAAATGCAATGCAATTACAGGCAGTACAGAACAGCAGAGAATAAGCCAGCAAAAACTCAGTCGTGCATAACGCTGTGGAGACTGTGTGGCTGTCAGTCTCCAACTCCAGGAGATAATTTGGGCTTTTTAAGAAGCAATAATTGAGCCTTTTGCATATGCTGCGGTTATGAACTAGTCAAAAGCCTGTTTGCTCTGCACCCTGGAGCACCAGATGGATTGGATAGTCCCTGCAGGTCTTCAGGGGCTGCCAGCTTTACACTTCAAGACTTTTCTAGCTCCTGTGCTTGTAACTTTTACTTTTGACAGCTCTTATGCATACAGGCACCTTGTCTGAATTTAGCTGGCAAAGTGAGGAAGGAAGGGTGAAGAAGAGCATACCAAACAAAATCCACGTAGCTTGGGGGAGTTCAGAGCCAGAGCTGAACTCTGCTTCTCACATCAACCCAAGAAAAAGCCATTTGAGGGAGAAAACCATCTCAGACCTTCAGCCTTCAGAGTACGGTAAGTGCTGTGTGCTGCAGGTCAAGTTGTGGCCACAGGTGTCCCATGCCAGCCAGTCTGATCACACTCACTTTCAGTGCTATCTTCACAAATCCCACATGCACATCTCCAAAGAAGACTCAGTACTAGGAAGCTCAACAAAGAGCTGCTACTAGAAAAAAAATTAATTGGAAGGAGACTTTTCCCTGGGAGTTAGCAGCTGAGTGCATTGGAGCACACACCTGATGGAAAGGGCAGAGAGGAGGTGATTGCAGGTACCTGCAGCTGCTCTGCTGACCATCAGGTCTTTGCATTGGACTTGCAGGTCAAAATTCAAAGGTGAGCTACAGTAATGTCTAAATGCTCTCTCCTGCTGATGGAAGGGGGAGCAAGAGGCAGGATGGGAGGGAAAGCACCTACTGGTACAAACCCTTCATCTGCCCCAGGCTTGTTGGGCTTGCTTACCACACTCTCCCTAGGTCCCTCACTCACATCTGCAAATCTGTGGGCATTCTTTGCAGACAGGGACAGAAAAGACTTAATCCTACTGCACTACAGCTTAAGCTCTGCTGAATGCTCTGCATGAAGGGCCTGGCCTGCACCTCTGTGAGATAAATGGGGCCAGGATGTAAACCAGACTGAGCTTTCATGCTGCTTAAGCCAGGTGCTTTAGGAGCCATAGTAAGCTGTCATGCACCTGTGCCAGACTGTGCATGGCTGGGAGAGACACCAGGTGCCCACCCCACAGAGAAGCTAGCCCTGAAGTACTTGTGTTCCCCATCATCCCAATAATTTCTTTCAGGTGCAACTACTGTGTAATCACCTGGGAGATTTTACCTTACGTACTGCCCTCCCTCTCTCCCATGTAGATTTCTTATTGTTGAGGTGCTTTGCACCCTCCTGTAAACTTCTCTTGCAAAGGATGGAGGCTTTGGGGCATCTTCCATCCTACAAAAACCTGGATATATTTGGGTTGCCTTCAATTGGCCAAGCTTGGCTGCCAGCTTAGAAGCCAGAAGGCTGAGCACTGGAAGGAGGGGTTTACTGGGGATCTGTACAGTAGTTCAGTACATTACAGTTCCTGGTCCTTGACATGGGATCATGATGGGTCGCACTGTGGGGGGAAATTGTTATTGTCCTGTAGCCATGTTCCTTCCCTTTTTGGATCATGCAGCATCTTGGAAGCAAAGGTAAGGGGTGGTTTTTGATAAATGAAGAATGCCAATATGCTGCATCTCTGCTTTCTGGCCTTTTAAAGCTCTAAAGAAACAATTTTTCTGTGCCTACAGATCAATGATGAAATGAGCTGTTTGGGAATTGTCCCCTTGGTGGCGTGTACACCATATACTCCTTCGAGGAATTTGCACAGAAGTCATTCCTGTGCTATCTGTAGTCTGGAAAACACAACACTGCCTTTCTCCATGTGGCTTTGTTAAAAACTGCCCTTTTCAACCAAACAGGGCTGGCTCAGCTTTGGTGGTGCTTTGTGCACACACTCAATTTTCTACTTCCACACAGGTCTTAAATTAAATCCAAAGTATAAGGAGGAGGAATCTTGACACTGAAAACATCAGTGGGGTTCCTGCATCCCTGGGGCAAGCAGGTGGGAATTTAGGTACCTGTGCATCCTCTGCAAGAATAAAATTAAAGCTTGTGCCCTATCTAAATTTTCCTGAACTGCGCCAGGTGATCTGATAATATTGCAGCTGTCTCTGAGGGACTGCAAGGCAGAAGTGTGGATCTGAAGAGGAGAGAATGAGGCTTGTTTTCTTGCACTTGGAAAAAGACTTATCTGAAAAAACTGCAGTTTTCTGAGCCTTGCCATGGATTGCAGAATGGAGGTAGCTTCTAGATCCAGAAATGTTTAGTTTAAAATATTCCAGACTTTTTTTTATTTCCCTCCTCATTAAATGAGGACACCTAACATGCTCCTTTACTGTGCCACTTTTAGGAACAGAATCATTAGGATTCAGCTGCAGTGAAAAGACAATGCACTAACTTTAGCTGAGCCCCAGTCATTAGGCACATACGGTTTTTAATTTCCATAGCTGTGTCTGACATATTGAATTAGTTATTTTGCCCCTGTGTGTTGGAAGCAGCAGGAATTAGTGTAGAGTATAGACAGCATACCTGGTAGAGCAAAATAAGGGAAAGTCAATGACCATAGGTACTGAGAAATAATTTCAGGTATTCAAGGTCATGTTCAGGGAAGAAGAAACCCTAACTATTATGGATCAAATAATCTCACAGCTTTCACAGGTCTCTTTCCAATGGAGAACATAAATGCTTAGAGTCTGTGTTTTCTAAGAGAAAATGAGTGACATTATTCCCACGTTACCAAGGGGAAAAATAAGAGTAAAGTGCATCACGTTGCCAAGGCAGGGCATATGCCTGTGATGGGGACAGGGACAGCAGCCATCCAACTCCTGTTTTGCTCTGCAGGTTTACTGTCCAGGAAAACATATCTCAAGGGTAAAGTCCTGTGAGTGGAAGAGAAACCAAGGAAAGTTGCAAGGGCCTGTCATCTTTTTAGAGGCTAATATTGGGATAATGTTAACCCCATCCTGTTTTATTTTGGAGGTTTTTATTTAAATTTAATTTAAATTTTTAATTTTTCACCCCTCCATGTTTTTGTGGCTTACCTGAAGCTATGTGACAGCAGGTGCCTTACCAGAAATACTTGGCAGGCAAACTTGTTACATCAGCCTCCAAAACTGCCTCTTGCTACCTCGGAGCATCAATGCCGCATCAATCACTCCTGTGCCATTTGTTTTCATCTCCCATATAATCAAAACTGGTCTTGTTTTAGCTAAGCNTGGAAGCTTTTTCCATGGACTAAAATCAAAGCCTGTGTCTTCCTGGGCTCTGTGCCAGGCAAACCCCGCTGCACAGACCTCCCTGTCCAGGATACAAACCCTCTTTCTCAGGTCCCAGATCCCTTTACCGAGGTCTGTGACCATCCAGGGCAACCAGAGGAATGCCCTGGACTCCGACACTAAGCTAACTTGCAATTTCCAGCACATCATAGCAAATTGCTAGAGAAATACTGAAAACTTCTGAAGCAGGTGTAAAACAAGTAAATAAATCAAAGCAGTGGTTTGGATCTGTTCGAAGACATAAAACCATAGCTTTCTAAATATATAACCTATGAAATACATAAACTGCAATAGAGAACTAAAGAATTCCTATCCTAAAGATACCTGTTAAATGTTGCTTTACAAAAGGAAGCAGTGCTTTTTGTACTGAACGACTTGTAGCAAACTTTTATCTTTTAATCAAGTGATACTAGAAATATCAGTGTAACAGAATAGCCATCTTTTTTTTTCTTTCTCCTCAAGCAGCAAGAAATTTGGCATTCTGATTGCAAATGCCCTTAGATGAACCCTGGGTGCACCACACACAGTGGTGGTGGGTAGGTAGCGAAGTCCATGGTGGTTTATTTTTCCTTGAGGTTTCCATCCCCAGGAAGTGAAAACTCAGCTGATGTAACAGAAGAATTTGTCAAGGGGAAATGCATGACAAGCCCTTGTGCAGGGCTCCCATGCAGGGAAGGATATTTCAGCAGCCCTTGAGCTGTGAAGTATACCATGGCCAGCTGGCACATGAAGATGTTCACCAGTACTGAAACCAGAGCTTGGGAAGTGTAGGTCTCCCTTAGCCCTGCAGGTGGTTAAAGACTTGTGCCTTTGGCACCATGCTTTCTTCCAAACATATGGACAGGTACATGCCATTGGCACCTGCTGGCCACATCCCATGTAACTCCCTGTGATGGATGGGGCCACTTGCTGCCAGCCCACGTCTGCACCCTGGGTCTAGGAGCTGCTACTAGCTCCTCATCCTCTCTGGAGACAATTTGCCTTTGCAGTTGGAAAGGTAAATGGTGATGATGATGATTATGCTTATGACAGTTGCTTTATTTCTTTACCTGACTACTTCTGTCCTCTGTTTTGCAGGCTGTGTTGAACACAGCAGTCTACACATCTATATTTTTGTGGTTGCCGTTAAGCTTACAGGCTTTTTAGAATGGTGAAGAGCTTCAGAGAAGCTGACAGTGCTCCTGTCATCAGCTGGCATTCATCAATGGAATGTTTTAACCACAACATAATGGAGCACCTTGGGACATAGACAAGTTATCTGGATACCTACAATACCTATAAGTTATTCTCAAAGAAAACTGTTTTCTTTGCATCTGTGCGTAACCTGCTATTCTTTCAATCTTCAAAGCACCAAAATCATGACATTTTCACCAAACATCCACCAGAGTCTGGCTTGAGAAATACAAGGCCTTGCCCCTCAAGCAGAGCCTGTTTCTTTTTTCCCCATACCAACACATGCTGTCCACAAGGACTACAAAGCCTATGGCTTTAGCACATTTCCCCCAAATCAGTGACTACAGTGTTATGGAAAGAATGAGCTTCTGACTGCTCAAACCAAGAGCCTTATTTCCACCTGTGAAACAAGATCTCTGTCTATCAGCAGAGTTCAGCACAGAAGAGCAGACAGACTACATTTAAATCAATCAAAACTTTATTTATAATTGAATTCAACAAAAATGAAACTACATACAGGAAGAACTACATACATAAAGAAACAAGTCTCTATATCGCCTATTCTCCAAGATCCATCTAAGTCTGTCCTGAGAAACCGAAGCACTCATAAATAAATGGGATGGTACAGTTCTGGGCTGAGGTCCACTCTGCAGGCTGGGCACATGTGAGCAGTCTCCAGGGCAACAGGGAGGCACCTGCTGCAGAAGACATGGCCACAAAAGGTTGACATAAGCTGTCGTCCACGTCGCATAATCTGGAAGAATGAAAACCACAACATGTATTGGGAGGAAAGAATTTGAGTTTGCTGCTCCATTGGCACCAGGCAAATAGACTTTAGAGCATCTGGAGTCAGAATAATGAGAGATTCACAGATCTGCCAGTGCCATCTTGGCAAGGGCTTCTCCCTCTACGTTCACCACCAAGAAGTGACTGGTGGAGCTTCACAGCAAGGGCTGTGCTTCC
>VXBB01024200.1:303-30197 GCA_013399915.1 Illadopsis cleaveri | reverse complement strand
AAACTACACCTCCCCAAACCTAAAAGAAATTTAACCCCTTCCTTATCCCTCCTCCCCCTCCAGCTTGATATTAGTCTGTTGCTGGTTTAACTCTAGTAAATAGCAATTAAAATAAAATCAGAAGTTTGTCGGATTTTTTTCCAAACTGTTGAAAGGATCTAACCATTCAGATCCTTATTTCAAGTGTCTGAGGTCCTGACATTTTCAGGTGTTTAGCTATTCCTCTGACAGCATTTCACAACAGGGCTGAGGAGTTTTGCTCTGTTCCCAGGAACAGTACCTCCCTCCCGAGGCCCTGCTTGCTATGAAAGGTAAAAAACAGCAAAAAAAGCAGAATTAATAATTGGTTTTCCTTCTAGACATGCTGGCACTAGACCTGTGGACTGGGATGGGGCTCCAGAGAGCAGCAGGGAACCATCTCAGCCATGCCAGATGCAGGGATGCTCCTCAGCACCTGGTCCTGTTGGGTGCTCTCTGGTGTGGGGAGAGGCTGGAAATTCATCTAGTGCTGAATAAGGATATTTTCAGCTCATGCTTTACATGATGAAAATACTTTCTTACAACAATTCAGTTATTACAATTGTTGCTTTTAGGTAATTTGCAACATGTTGAGTGTTTAAGAATGGGTGGGGATGACTTTCCCAATATTTTGAGTCCTGTGTCTGGGAATTAAAGCAAAGTCGATCTAGTCATCACATCCACATCCTTCATTTCTTATATTCAGTGCTTTGAGACTGGTATGAGGTACTTAATTATTTAGACATTAAATACATATTTGGAATTGCTTTAGCACCTTAGCATTTTCATTTGAAGTGTTAAATCTCCTTTACGATTTTTCTTATCAATCCTCTGCCCTTTGGACCCAACATTTTTGGAAAGCAAAAGTGTTTAAACTGAGATGAAGTGGACTTACAGGAGTCTGAAATATCCCATGTGTTAAAGCAGAGAGCTTGTCCACTCATGCTCCAGGTGCAGCTGAGGTTGTCTAACTGGACTCAGCACCATGTGTATTTTGGGACAGGACTGGATGGTTTTTAGCAGAAATGTGTCATCATAGGTAAGGGATGGGGGAGCACTGAGGAAGAGGGGCAGACATCCCTCATCCCTGCTGGACAGTGGCAGCAGGGGCTGGGAGACATTTACTGTAAAGACCCAGTACTTTTTCATTAAAGCTGCTATTGAAAATATTCATTGCTCAGTGGTGAGACGGATAGAAACTTCCTGCCCCTTCACTGCACATCCCAGGGAAGCTGCAAAGGCCACATCCCCATTTCATCTCCTCCCATGTGGGTCACCTTTCAAGCAAGGTGCAAGACCTTTGAAATACCCACTGCTTTTCCATTTTGGGAAGGAAGAAGTTTGATCTGTTTACTTCCAAAAATAAAAGCCAACATCCTAAACGAAGTCCAGATTGAGCTGGCTTGGTGTATTAAACACCTGGAGATAAAGCACTGGTGTTTTCACATGATTAGCTATGATTTACCAGGAATTTCTGGCAAGAGAAGACAGCTCAGGGAGTGAGAAACCCAGGGTTCACTGGACAGGGGTTGTCAGCTCTGTACTCTCCCAAATCAGGGCTACCCTGAGGATCAGAGCAAGGGTCATGAAGTAATTTAAGAAGGGTGAATGTAGTACAGGATGTTGTATACTAAAGCACTGCAGTGCAGTCACTGATGACAAGAAAACCTACAATGACATGAGAAAACCCACTTTCCACCCCAGCTGGATCAATGCTGCCTCTCTCTCTCTCTCTGACTCTCTGACTCACTCTCTTTACTAACCAAAAAGATTTTGATCTGAGGGTAGACAAATGACTGGAAGGCAGCAAAGGTCCAGCAACCAGCCCAGCCTTTCAGCCCCATGACCATGGCTGTGGTTGCTCTCAGGGGTCCTGCCCATGGGCAAGTTGGTTTCACTACTGGGCAATCCAAGCAAAAAAGGGCTGCATCACCCTCACAGGCTGCCAGGGACATGTTATTGGTGGGAGGCAGCCACACACCCAGCTTCATACACAGCTTGGCACAGGAACAGGTCTGCAATCTCTAGAGCAGTCCTGCAGACCAGTCCCTCTAAATCCACCATAGGGATGCAGGGAAATAAGCAAGAATTACCAAAAGAAGCCTCAAAAGATGATAGTCTTGACAAATGATAATTTGTACCAGTCTCATTGAGGATTGCATTTCACTTCATGTGTCAAAATGTACCTTTACTTGACTATAGCAATGGTTGTGATTTCAGAGTATGTTTCCTCAAAGACTGTTCAAAGTGAGAACATTTTTTACCCTCCCTGATGGTAGGCAGTAGGAGGTGGCTTGTTCTGCAGAACAAATATGTCTCTGATTTCCTTCTCTCATTTTTTTTCTCATACTCCACAGAGGTTTGAAATTTCTCCGCAGAGTCTACATGGTCTTGAAAGCTGAGCAAGATTTGTAGCTTGCTCTGAATCTGAGACAACATCTATGAGTGTGCTTGCTGGGAAATGTGCATATAGGGCTTTTCAGGCAGTGACTAAACAGGGAATGTTTTTCCATGTATAGCCTGTGTTGCTTGCTCATACCCCAGGCCTAACACTAGGAAAACTCATCTTCATAAATTGCTTTCTTGCAAAGGCAGGTATCATACAGCATTTTATTCAGTGTTAGGCAAAAATTATCTTCAAGAATTGGGTCACTACGGTAACCACTTGTTATCTCAAAATCAAATAGCCATTATGGCTGTAATTATACAATATATGATTTCTACCAAGAATTACTCTGAATTATAATTCATTTTCTGTCACAAGCTGGAATTATTTTTATTGCCCCCAAAGGCATCAGCATTTGATCTAATTCAGCAGTACAAAACTTTACATAGAGAGACTATAACCTGCTTTGAATCTACTGTCAGAAATCATGGTCAATGACTTCAATCTCTTAAATACTTCAACAGATTTTACAAAAATCAGTAATAATTTTTGGGGAAAGCAGAAGATAAACAAGGTCTCCTGAAACTTGTGTTTCATTGCAGCTAGGCCCATGTCCTGAGCCCATTGGTACACAAGAGGGCCAGGTTTGCTGCTGTACACAGGGAGGGGGCAGGCCAAAAATTGACATTTTCCTTTGGCTTAAGCAGAAACTTTATTTTAAAACAAGAAAAAAAAGATTGAAAAAAGAAGAAAACCTCTCAGCTTTTCTTCCTTGGGCACTTTTACCTATCACTTCTGTTCTTGGGACCAAGATCATGCACGGAAACCTCGGCAGACTAGTGGGACACGGTAAATATCATTCACAGTCAGTCACTCTGCCTTTAAAACCATAAGTACCAGGAACACTATGTTCCATGTGGGCCCAATCAAGCCAGTGGCAAAGTTGGTTTTCAAATGAAGGGGAACAAACCCAGCCTTGTGATTAGGTGAGTTGCACCAGCCGGCTCTGATGGGAGTCGTCCACAGGTGGCTTCAGGGAGGAGCAAAGCCCCCAGTGCTAATATGAACGGCTTCCTAGGGAGCAGCAGTAGCATGGTTTCATTTTCTCCTTCTTGGCCTAGGGCTGTACTAGCTCAGGAGACTTTTAGTAGGGCTGCTTGGTATTGACACCTGCAAGTTCTTTTTTTTTTGGGGGGGTGGAGGAGGGATGCAGATGGTTTGTTCTCTAGCTAACACATTATGGAGCAAATATACACCTGTGTTCTATGTAAATATTAATAGAATTGTTTGCCTGAATGTTTCTCTTTTTTTTTTTTTTTTCCTCTTTCCAAGGGGGGGGCAAAACAAACATTTATTTTTCTAAAAACCTGTAAATTTTTGAGGCACTCATTTCTCCATACAGTTGTGAATCCCTGTGGACTCCTGAATGTTTTCTCCTTGAAGTGAATTTACTGCTCAGTGGCTGCAGTTATTGCAGCAGGAAATCATGGAAAGCCTTTTGGTGCCTAAAGTGAGGAGTCTTCTCTTCCTGGTCTGGAGGAGCAGCTTCCTGTGTTCCAGATGAGCAGTAATGCTGGCTTAATGAGCCATGGACTAATATTTTTTATTCTTTTGGAGTTGTTCCGGTCACCCATCCACCCCAACGGCTCTCAGTGGAAGATTTACAAATCATTAAGTTGCCCAATGACTTTTGGGAAAGGACTCTGTAAAAAAACAGAACCCAAATATGTCTGTAGAGCCTGAACATTGTAGCCAGGACAGTGGCAACCCTGCCTGCAGTAGCCCAGCCATTGCCTGTGCTTTGGGTCTTGCACAGGGATGCTCTCAGCACTGACTACAGCCTCCTCATCACAAGAAAACGCCGTGGGCTTTCCAGATAAGCCTCTTGAGTGGTGAATGGCTTCATGAAGCATGGGCTAATAAATAGTTTAAGTCGCTGAAGCACAGCCCAACAAAGCGCAGCTCAGAGGTGAGTTAGCTCCGGCACGCCGTGCAGGGGGCGGGGGAGGATGCCGGCAGTGGGAGGGTTCTGCGGACCGTACTCTGGTGCTTCCCCAGTCATGGAAGGACACTGAATGGGAGGGGCAGCATCAGAGCAATGCCCTTAGAGAGAGGGGCTTTCCTGACCCTGCAGTCTGCCCTGTCACTGCTCAGGGACAGGACCATGTGAAAGGCAGCTCCTGTGGCAGAGGGACTGAACCTTCTGGCCTTGAGGCTTTTATGTGGCTTTGCCCTGGGCATCCGTCCCTTAGCTCCACTGTGAGGCATCAGTATTTTGACCTTTCCTCTCTTGGCTTTTTCCAGAGCGTCCCTGCTGGTTTCTCTGTTCTTCTTTGGCAGTTCAAGCTAATGGGTTTTTTCCCAAACCCCAGGCTGGTGGCTGCTTTTTTTGTCTTTTCTCTTCAGTTTTTGAAATATCCAGCAATTATCCTTTTTTTCCTGAGCTGCTGCAAAAGAATCACAGCTGAGCTGTGGTTCAAGCTATGAGAAAATATCCCATGCCCACTCCCCAACCAGCCCCCAGTGCAAGCACTCATGGTGGGTTTAATGTCAAGAAGTGTCTTCAAGTGGGATGTCATTTGCAGGGGCTGGATCTTTGCACTGCCATGAACTGTTAGCCTCCTCTGCCACCCTCATCCTTCTAGTTTCATGAAGGCAGTTGCTTGCTGGCATAGCCCTACCTTTAAATTCAAGAAATGAACTTGTCTGTGTCAACACTCAAGACTACACTTTTAGTTTTCAACAGAAGGTGTCTGCAGAGTGAAATCCTGATCACCACCAAAGATATGCTTCCTAGTCCCAGCCAGTGGGGACCACAACTCCTCCCTTGATGAGCTGCTCCATGAAGAGTGGAGATGTGCTGTGAGAAGCAGGAAAAAATGGTGTGTTAGTGCTGCACCCTTGAAACTGAAGAACAGAGACCTTTTTTTACCTGGCTCTCTTATTTTGAACTGACCTTCCCTTCCCAACTCTCCCAGCAGCACTTGGGGTCAGAAACACAAGAGACCATCAGAAAGAGTTTTGGGGGAGGGGGCTCCTCTGCAGCACTGCAATTTTGGAGGTCCTTCTGCTGAACTCTGAGGAGCCCTTGTCCATGATAATTACTCAAGATTGCAGAGGGTATGCAATCAGAGCCATGCTAAGCTTGGAGGAGCCTACTTCAGTTTGAAGTACATTAGCCTGCTCAGTACTGGAGAGCAGAAACCAGCATGAGGCACCCTCATGCCGTGAAGTGAGAAACAAATCCTGCTGTTCAAGCTGGCTACCAGGATGAGGTGGCCCTTCATCTCCCTTCTCACACTGAATTCATTTCCTCAACCTCTGAAGAGGGTAGGACAAGATGTTCCTTGCCCATGGGGTATCAGAAAGAAGGGAGACTTGCTCACAAAACTTACTCCCGTCAGAGACCCAGGTGTAAACGTGGTCAGGAAAGGACCAGCTGCACTGGCAGTGCTGTGCCAGTCCTCAGTGGCAGTGGGGCCTTTCCTCCATTTCTGCCTAGCACTCATCCTTTGGATGACGAGAATACATTTTAGTCAGGTTTTACTAAATGTTGGAGCATCTACAAAAGGTTTTTCATCCTACCGTTTTTCAGCCATTACATATATAGGAAAAAAAATATCCTAAATCATATCTTTCAATGGCTACAGGAAACTCCTTACTGGTCTGGTTCCTACCCTGTGTAAGAAGGAAAATGTGTGCAACTGGATTTTCCCCTCATCACTGAAAAGGTGAGTTCTATTACAGTTGTTACTGCTGTTTTGTGACTAAGCTTTGGGCAAACAGCCTGGGAGCTGCTGAACATGCCAGAGACCCAAGACCCTGACTCATTTGTTCATCCCACTTTATAAAACAATTTGATAGAAAATAATTTATATGTGGACTTAATTGTGTTGCTGAATTGAGACTTTGGAGTAAAGTCCCTGCTGGATTCAGCTCATCTTAAGCAGATATTTATTAGAGCTTGGGCAAAGCCACTGACATTTTGCTAAAAGTGTTTCATAAAACTGCTGTTGGTGATAACTTGGACACCACCACACAGGCATTTTGGGCAACAAATGAGTACCAACTAGTGTTGTGCTAGATGAGTCATTTGAGAAAGGGGGAAATTTGGCTGATTTTGCTATTCTTGAGGCAGTCAGCCATATCGATGTGCGTGGCAAACAGGAGAGCCAGGCAAAAGTCAGCTATGACAGAGTCCATGAGAGCCTGCTATTCATTTTGGAGGAAAGCTGGCAGTAAAAAGGATCTGGTCATCATTAAGCTCCAGCAGAGTTTATTCTAATTTTGTCAAGGTGAGTCCTTAATTAAATGGTTGCTTTATGGGGAATTGGAGAAGTATTGGTTGTGTGGTAGCAACAGGTAGAGGCTGTCATCCTAATTCATCTGTTCCCTCTGAACTCTGAGAAAACATTTTCCATTTCTGAGATGCTCTTCTCCCAAAATCTACCGATCCTTCCCTGGGCAGACAAGATGAAAGGGGGGAGGGGGGAGGGAATCCCCTCGTTTCTGTGGTAGCCACCTGCTGCTGTATCCCAGCTATAGAGGATAATTTTGCTATTAGTTTCCAAACAGTGTCGTCATTTGTCTCTTCCTAAGGGACAACTTAATTCCTATTGTGAACTAATTTTGGGTTATAATGTGACAATATTTCAATGCCTCTTATTAATCCCATATGGAAGGCAAGCATAGTAAAGATGGGAGAAAAAGAACTACAGTTGGTTTGGGGTTGGTTGTTTTGTTTGTTTCTTTGAAAGTCTTTTTTCCTTCTTCCCATGCCCAGGGCTTTCTCTGGGTGTCAACCCAGTAGCCCCTCCATCTTACAATGCTCTTCTAGAAGGACATGCACCAGGGCACTTGGTGGAGCAGAGAGAGATGGACTGGATTTTTGCGTGGTACTGCTTTTCTTCCCTGTACATCCAGGGCAGGGGATGAGGCCAGACACACCTCGGTGTTTGCCTTGTGCTGTGGGTTTGTGATGCAAAGCTGCCCTGGGGCTGATCGTGCACTGCCACCTCTCGTGAGCTGCAACTTCCCCTGCACCACTCAGCCAAGGTGTGTTCCCAGGGAGGCCTGAGGGCTCACACCCACCTTCAATTAACACCATCCCATCCAGGCTTTGGATAACCTCGAGTAGTTTCAGGGCTTTGTGGATTTCACCAAAAAAAAACAAAAAAGGAATTTGCCAATGGAGAGGGGGTGTTGCTAGGTGCTGTCCCAGTAGTACCCACTGTGTGGCAGAGATGGTTTGGCAAAAGATCCAAAATCCTTCTGGGTGCAGCTGCTAGGGAGCATGCCACACAGAAAATGAACAAAGTAGAAATGCAAAGCTCACCTTGCATCTGTCTTACCTTAAGAAATTCCTAGCACACTAAGGACATTTGTCTTACAGTATTTGTACCTTTTTAACTCATGAGTGAAAGTGATGTGGAGTATCATATGTGATAATGTCTGAGAGCTGAATGACAGAGCTGCCAGCTGTAGGACACTGAAATGACAGCCCTTTAAAATGCTGTCAGGTCTTGGCGGGCACTTTTTACTATAATACTTATTTTAGCCTCAGGAATATGAATTCATTGTGTCTTCCCTTTCTGGGAGGTCTCCTTAAAGTACTGCTATTTAGTGGTGGGATGTTTAAAAAAATGGCTTTTTTGAAGTTGTCTGCACTGTAGATAAGATCTTTTCCCTTCCCAGAGACAGGAACCACACCAATGCCACAGCCAGGGGCTTTGAGCAGGGTTGCCAAGACACAGAACTTTTCCAGGCCTTGTGGCCCTTCCACTTTCAACCACTGATGGGTGCAAAAAGTGCAAATGATCTGCTTAATCCAACTGTCGGCTCCTCTCCTACGGGAAGAGCCCAGCTCCTTCCCAGCTGGAGGAGGTTTGGTGCAGTGTGGCAGCACCACAGCAGAGCTTCCCCTAAACCCACCCACCACTAACATTAAATCTCCATTACAGGACACTGAATTCACTCTGCAAATGAAAGATAATGTCTCCTGGGGAAAATAAACTAAAAGCGGGGAACGGGATTGGCAAAACAAAAACAACCCTTCCCACTGCAATAGCACTTTCAATTAAGAACAAAACAGAGCAGGAAGCTTTGAAGCTTGACTTTGGGCAGAAAGAAAAGGCCCTCTCTGAGAGCCCCAGGTTTCTGTAGGCACAGCACAGCGGCTGCTGTCTTCTTTTTACGTCAGAGCATTAATGCTGTTGTTTCGCCCCTGGTATCAACAGAGCTTGCCTGGTGGGTGGGTGGGGTATTGGGATTTATATTGTAGACAAATTCAGGAGAGCTTCAGTCTTGTCTTTTTTNNTTTTTCTTTTTCTTTCTCTCTAACAAAGCTTTTGAAAGTCCACTGGGGACCCCTAATGTTCAGCTACTGCTGAAGCACGCACTTCAAAGCCAGAGCTGCACAGCTTCTTTAGCCATCTATGGGTTTCATCATTCTGGTGGGCTTTTATTACAGGCAATAACACTCCCTTCCCCCTGCTAAAAGTCATCCTTCTGGGAAGCTCTGATAGCTCCTCAAAGTGTTTGGTAAAACAACATTTCTGTGGTCAGAAAACATGCCAGCCAAATCAAACTGGGATGGCCCTGGAGATGCTTTGGGAGGCAGAAGCCTTTTTGCCACCTGCATGGCAGGGAGAATCCCTCCCTGCCCTGAGCTGTGGCAGCAGACACACCTAACACGCCCAACAGAAAAGTCTGCAGAAGAAAAATGGATGGAAGATGTGGTTATTGTAAAAAGGGTTGGGAGGAATAATCCTGTGGGGATTTTAAGGATGTCAGTGACAGACTGTGTTAGCCCTCCATAAACTCCCACTGCCTAATCCCTATTCCCACAATCTCCCCATGGCTGCCTCATTTTCCCCCACCCCACCAAAAACCCTCCACTGCTTACCTTCTAAGGCCTGTACCAAGCTGTGCAGCCTCCATGACCTCCAGAACCTAGTCTTCCCACTGCCTTCAGTTAGGACAGATGGGAATTGCTGTTATAGGGTTTATCCTGGTTTCCTAGTGCCTCTGCTGGTGGGGCTATACAGGACATATAAATACCTCCACAACAGCCAGGTTTAGGACTTTGTCGGCCAGATTCCTGGGGTCAGCTTTTCTGTCTCTTATGACAGGAATGTGTTGTCTCTCCTAGACTAACATTAATATAATTCTAATTTTCCCCCTCAGCCAAAGGCAACAGTGTGGTCAGTTATGGGAAGAGCCACACCAAATGCACTTGAAAGTCTGGGCAGAAAAATGTTAGAAATGCAGCTGGAGTAAGTTACCTTCCTCTTTCATGTCTCCATCCCCAATCCCAAGTAAATCAGAAAAAATCATGCTTTCTAAGTGGTTTCTAACATAATGAAAGTCAATTAGAGTGATGCAAACAGAACTGATAACTGCAGGTTTCCATCACTGACTCTGTGCTAAATATCTGCACTGTGTGGTTTGCAAGGAAGTAAGGGTGCATAGAGAGGAAAGGATGGGGTTTTTAAAAGCACTTAAATTACCTCTAATTAGCAACACAACTGTAGTCAAAACATAATGTGAGGATAATAAATTGATATTTGCATAATGGAAATACTAGCAAACTGTACTTCAAATAAGATGAATTAGATTATAATTAGAGCTGTGTTTTGGGAAAGAAAATCCTTCTAATTGCCTGAGTACAGGCAGTGCCAAGGAGGGGAGGGCTGGCAGCTGTTGGGGAGGTCCAGCCAGTGCTGTGTGGGACAAGTGCCCCAGAAGTGGGGGCCATTCCCTGAAGTGGGGACAGGGTGCCCACATCCACCAGCAACCAGAACAGCCATGGCAAGGCAGGTCTGGGGAGAAAAAGGGAAAACACAGGAGGAACATGAATGTGTGCACTCTCAGCCATCAACTGCAAAACCATGAACTGAAAGGAAATCCAGGGCAAAATTATATGGACAGCAATTAGGGTGGGAGACACCTGTGTTTCAAGGGGAGGTGGTGCAAGGGTAAAAATCCAAGCACTAATCCTGTAAACTGCAGGAAAACAGTGAACATCTTTTTCTGGTAAAATCTTGTCACCCCCTTGAGTTCCAATGGCTTCCCCCTGCTGCTGTTTGGTAAATTACTTTATTGAACAAACAATTGTTATCTTTCTGTTGAATCATATGCAAAGTTGTTTGCAAAGATTTATTGCCCAGCTCTTGCTACTCTTTTTTAGTAAAGAGGGCCACCTGGATAGCACTGGATGATAGGTCACTCACCCATTGTACAAGACCATATATACCAGTAAGGAAATTACAGCTGATATGTTACATTCCAAAACAGCTTTTTTTTTGAGAAAGCAAAAAAAAAGAATTACACCTTATCATTGAAGGCAGTGTGAACCTTGAGGCTGACTTGTTGCTTGGTAGTTGCAGAATCTTATGGTTGGTGCTAATGCTCATTTTGTTGATGGGTAATGACATGGTTCAGGTGGGAAAATTGATCAGCATACAGAAACCTGCTTCTCATTTTGGCTGGGGGGCTGAAAAAGGTGATTTCTTAAGTCCTGTGTGTACTGGGTTTGTGTGGCCATATTTTGATAGTGAGGGGGTCTATGGGATGCCTTCTGAGAAGCTGCCAGAAGCTTCCCTCATGTCTGACAGATCCAATGCCAGCTGATTCTAAGGAAAATGCATTGCTGGCTAAGGCTGGTATAGTCAGGGACATGAGTAATGCCTTTGTGATAGCATATTTAAGAAGGGAAAAAAGTTATTGTACAGATGTAATTGTGGCCAAAGAAGAGCAGAAGGGGACTGCACCCCATGAAAAATGACCCACGTTGAAGCAGCCAGTAGAGAACTATGTCCTCTGGGAGGGACCCCACACTGGAACAGAAGGACTCCTAACCCTGAAGTGGCAGCAGTGGCAGAAATAGCTGTAGTGAACTGACCATAACCCCCATTCCCCATCTCTCTGCACTGCTGGGAGGAGTGGAAGTAGAGCCAGGGAAGGAGGGAAGGATGAGGAAGAAATTGGTTTTAAAATTTATTTTCTTTTTAATTATTCTCCTCTGATTTTTTTTAGTAATAAATTTAATTGATATCCCCAAGTTCAGTCTGTTTTGCCCGTGACAGTATTTGACGAGTGATGTCTCTCAGTCCTTGTCTCAACTCATGAACCTTTTGCCATATTTTCTCTCCCTGGTCCAGCTGCAGTTGGGAGTGAGAGAATGGCTGTGATGGGTGTCTGGCATGAAATGCAATGACCCTGCTCACCAGGCCCTCAGTGTGTTTGCTCCTCACATACCCAGGTGAGCCTTAGCTCACTGGGCTTGTGTCATATCTGGGCCACTAACAGCATCATTCTGGACCCAGTGGCAGTAGGAAAGGTGTGAAAGGTGCATGAGTTTGGCCATCACTGGTTGGCAGAAGTGTGCAATAGGATATGGCTGTCTGCAACCATGCTTGGATGTCCCTCTGACATTGGCTACTGTGGTATCCTGGGAGTATGCAGGAAACATGGAGGATGATTTTGGGGGTAGAGGAGTGGCAGCACACGGTGGTTCTGGGTGTCAGTGGGATTTTTGAGACAGCTCCTCATGTTACTCGCCCAGTGGGTGCTGTTTTGTGGAGATAAAGACAAGGTTTTCCTGCTCCCAGGCACAGAAAGGAGGGTACCACAGGCCTGGAAAGGATGCCTGGTGCACTTAATTGGTGCATCTCTCTATGTATGAGATGCAAAGCATAGGTCTGGTTTCTAAATCAGGAGCAGGAGTTCATGCATGTTTACTCTGTCAGAAAAAAAGCGCAGGGTATGAGATGTGATGCAGCACAAGCCTCACCTCGAGGGAAATATCCCCCTGACTGCAAAGGGTCCTGGCTCAGGGCATGGACTGCAGAGGCCATGGAAATAAGCTCCCTTTTGAGCTGGCAAATGGTGTCTTGCTTTTCTGCTTGGGGAGAAGGAAACAGAGAAACTCACCTGGAGTTCTGCTCTGCTGTGCAGTTTGTGGTACCAGATTTATTAAAGGGCTGTGTGGGAGGGAGCACAGAAGGGAAAGAGAAAGAAGACAAGTGGGAGGAGCAGGCAGCTGCACTGCACCAGAGAGCACTGGTGTGCAGCATGCTGACAGGGACAAGCTGAGGGAGGCAGGACAGCCAGGCCACAGGTCTCCTCTCTGTCCTCTCCTGTTGGGAGCAGCATATAGAGCTGGCCCTGAGGAGCCCAGCCTGGGGACAGTCAGGCAGAGAAGAGGCAAACCCCAGCCATCCCTTCCTTAATGTGTGGCCACACACAGCCTCCACCAGTCTCCACGGGGCAGGGTGCTGGCATGCTGTGCCTGTAGGATGCCTGTCAGTGTTGCCAGCATCACCCTGGGAAGATACTGAGGCTGAGATCCAAGAGGGGACAGCAAAATGGGAGCCTGGATAAAATCCTTCATGCTTTTGCCTACAAGTCACGGCACAATAGCAATTCTCAGAAACCAAAGCTTGGACCTCTCCATGGGCTTGCTGTCCCATTTGTTCCCTCAGTGGCAGTCCTTTGTTCTCAGGCTCCCCAGTGTGGCCTCAGGTACCCAGGGGGAGTGCAGAACCTTGTGTCATGCAACAAGTGAGCTGAATAATTATGGTAGGAAGAAGGGAAACATTGCACACCAACAAATGCCCTGGGAAACAATTTTATTGCTAGCAAAATTCTCCAGGTCTTTGTTTAGTGAGTGCACCACCCGTGAAATGCAATTGCTCACTGTGGTTTTAAACTGAGACCACCCTGAAAATGAAGGTAGTTTCCAATAAATTGAATTACTTTTCCCCAGAACTGTCATGCCAATGGTAATGTTGATAAGGAACAATAGCTGTTAAGTGAGAGCATCATTTATATTTTCTATTAAATCACTGTCATTTCCAGTACAAATGGATCATGCATGCATGTCATGCTGATTTACAGTGATAAAGCCTTAGTTGTGATCACTTATCACAGTGCCTAAGCAGAGCATGAAAGGTGGCACAAATATGCAAGCAACACTGCAGATCAATATTTGGATCTAACTTAGCATTAGCAGATGAGTTGGTGCAACAGCGATGGGAGTTTTTCAAAAATATTCATATGCTTTCCATCACTATAGCTTTGAAGGCTATTGATCTCCTCCATATCACCTTTCCAATGGTCTTCAGAAGTGGCAAGCCAGGAAGCAAATGGAGAAGGAGCAGCAGCAGCACACGACTGGCATAGACCTGACCATGCAGATGCAGCACAAAGCAAATGGAATGTCCAGTGAACGATTCAAATTCCTGAAGACTAGACACTCAGCAAGGAAAGGTGGGGTTGCTGAGTGCAGAAGAAGGCAAGGTTGGACCAGCATCGGTGTTCCAGCAGTCATTCAGGGAAGGTTTCTGCTCTTGAAGATATTTTCCAAAAGTTGCTGAGCTTCTTGGAGCCCATGGGCTGCTGCCACACTGAGGAGTTTCTCCACTTCACTGAAAGACATGAAACCTTCATCAAGAAAATCTAGGAGAAAGTCCTAAATTCATTCCTATCTAATTTTAATTACACAGGCTTTTACAAGAGGAACACAGCTACTAAATATGAAAACATCTGTAAAGTTAACTCTCCCCTATTCAGAAAATGATCTGACTTTCCTTCTGCTTTTTCCTGTGGTCTGAGCACATATGTTCCAGGTTTGGTGATTTTCTCATCTTCGTTGAAGGAGGAATGGTTTTGGAGTTCTTCAAATACCACCCAATATGTGAGTCTGATCATGCAAAATGCAGTGGAGACTGAAACAAAATGAACTGGCTTCAAATCACAAGGTTTGTCCAAACAATGCTTTTTTAGCTTCATTTAGAGTATAACCACTCTCTCCAACCAAAACATTTTAATTTTCAGGCTTGAAGCAAATGAAAAGAATCAAAATGAACCAATACACAAAATCAAAAAAGGGCTGTGTTTCACTGTGATAGGATCAGTTTCTTCAGCTTTGCTTAGCCCCAGGACAAGTCATCACAGTGACTGTACAAAGCACAAGGCAAGTTTTCTTTATCTGTGCGCCTTGCTGGGAACACTGGTNCCTGTAGGATGCCTGTCAGTGTTGCCAGCATCACCCTAGGAAGATACTGAGGCTGAGATCCAAGAGGGGACAGCAAAATGGGAGCCTGGATAAAATCCTTCATGCTTTTGCCTACAAGTCACGGCACAATAGCAATTCTCAGAAACCAAAGCTTGGACCTCTCCATGGGCTTGCTGTCCCATTTGTTCCCTCAGTGGCAGTCCTTTGTTCTCAGGCTCCCCAGTGTGGCCTCAGGTACCCAGGGGTAGTGCAGAACCTTGTGTCATGCAACAAGTGAGCTGAATAATTATGGTAGGAAGAAGGGAAACATTGCACACCAACAAATGCCCTGGGAAACAATTTTATTGCTAGCAAAATTCTCCAGGTCTTTGTTTAGTGAGTGCACCACCCGTGAAATGCAATTGCTCACTGTGGTTTTAAACTGAGACCACCCTGAAAATGAAGGTAGTTTCCAATAAATTGAATTACTTTTCCCCAGAACTGTCATGCCAATGGTAATGTTGATAAGGAACAATAGCTGTTAAGTGAGAGCATCATTTATATTTTCTATTAAATCACTGTCATTTCCAGTACAAATGGATCATGCATGCATGTCATGCTGATTTACAGTGACAAAGCCTTAGTTGTGATCAGTTATCACAGTGCCTAAGCAGAGCATGAAAGGTGGCACAAATATGCAAGCAACACTGCAGATCAATATTTGGATCTAACTTAGCATTAGCAGATGAGTTGGTGCAACAGCGATGGGAGTTTTTCAAAAATATTCATATGCTTTCCATCACTATAGCTTTGAAGGCTATTGATCTCCTCCATATCACCTTTCCAATGGTCTTCAGAAGTGGCAAGCCAGGAAGCAAATGGAGAAGGAGCAGCAGCAGCACACGACTGGCATAGACCTGACCATGCAGATGCAGCACAAAGCAAATGGAATGTCCAGTGAACGATTCAAATTCCTGAAGACTAGACACTCAGCAAGGAAAGGTGGGGTTGCTGAGTGCAGAAGAAGGCAAGGTTGGACCAGCATCGGTGTTCCAGCAGTCATTCAGGGAAGGTTTCTGCTCTTGAAGATATTTTCCAAAAGTTGCTGAGCTTCTTGGAGCCCATGGGCTGCTGCCACACTGAGGAGTTTCTCCACTTCACTGAAAGACATGAAACCTTCATCAAGAAAATCTAGGAGAAAGTCCTAAATTCATTCCTACCTAATTTTAATTACACAGGCTTTTACAAGAGGAACACAGCTACTAAATATGAAAACATCTGTAAAGTTAACTCTCCCCTATTCAGAAAATGATCTGACTTTCCTTCTGCTTTTTCCTGTGGTCTGAGCACATATGTTCTAGGTTTGGTGATTTTCTCATCTTCGTTGAAGGAGGAATGGTTTTGGAGTTCTTCAAATACCACCCAATATGTGAGTCTGATCATGCAAAATGCAGTGGAGACTGAAACAAAATGAACTGGCTTCAAATCACAAGGTTTGTCCAAACAATGCTTTTTTAGCTTCATTTAGAGTATAACCACTCTCTCCAACCAAA
The DNA here is from genome assembly GCA_013399915.1 of Illadopsis cleaveri. Classification (NCBI taxonomy): domain Eukaryota; kingdom Metazoa; phylum Chordata; class Aves; order Passeriformes; family Timaliidae; genus Illadopsis; species Illadopsis cleaveri. The sequence continues at coordinate 14,242 of VXBB01024200.1, read as the reverse complement.
ACATTTTAATTTTCAGGCTTGAAGCAAATGAAAAGAATCAAAATGAACCAATACACAAAATCAAAAAAGGGCTGTGTTTCACTGTGATAGGATCAGTTTCTTCAGCTTTGCTTAGCCCCAGGACAAGTCATCACAGTGACTGTACAAAGCACAAGGCAAGTTTTCTTTATCTGTGCGCCTTGCTGGGAACACTGGTGTGCAATGTGCACATGCACATCAGGGAGAGAAACTCATCCCAGGCAGTTTCAACCCAACTCCCAAGCAGTCAGTAGGAAGCTTCTCATTGACCCCACTGGATGGAAGGAGAGTGAAAAGGGAACTCCCTCAAAAGAGAAAGACAGGTCTTTTTAGCAGAAAATTCACATGTCACTTCAATAGCTCTTTCTATACCAGTACAGGTCTTGTTCCTTGCCTTCTTTGGGAAATCATCGTGGAAAAACATATGCAATCAGACCATGGGCATTTTAGGTACTGTGACACCTAATTTTTAAAATGTCAGTGGACTAACGGTGTTTTTCCATTTCCCTGCTGCAGGTAGGGCTGCATTACTGACAATACCAAAAGAGGGCATTAGAAATGCTGGAATGGATTCATGGATGGAGTACCTACAAGCACCAGGCTTCCCACCCCGCCTCCGCAAGAGGAGCTGGGAATGAAGCTGAAATAGGAAGGAAGAGGATTATCTCAGGTTACCCTTCTTCAAGTGCCACGGTCATGTTTCTGAGTGTCCCCACTGCCAGGTTGAAGGAGGAGTGGGGATGGCCCTGCCCCGCAGCCTGCCTACAGCCAGGAAGAGACAAGCACAGAAAATGGTAAGAGAAGTACACAAGAAGAAAAACAGAGTTTGAATGTTTTCAAGCAAGGTAAGAGTTGGTTTTCGCTGAGAGTCACTTTTCTTCCAAGCAGTTAGCACAGTGCTGTGCCTTGGATTCAGTATGAGAATAATGTTGGTAACACCCTGATACTTTGGCTGTTGCTGAGCAGTGCTTACCCTAAATCCAGGACTTTGCAGTTTCCCACGCTCTGGCAGCGAGCAGGTGCACAAGAAGCTGGGAGGGAGCACGGCCAGGACAGCAGACCCGAATTTGCCAAAGGGATATTCAATGTCATGGAGCATCTCATGGTCAGTGTATAAACTGGGGAGGTTGGTCAGGAGCTGCCAACTGCCCGTCAGGGACAGGCTGGGCATTGGTCAGTGTGGTGAGCAATTGTACTGGGCATCACTTCTGTTTCTTGGGGTTTATTCCTCTCTTTTATTACAATTGTTATATTTTACTTTATTTTAATTATCACACTGCTCTTAGCCTATGGGTTTTACCTTTTTCCAATTCTCCTCCCTATCCCACAGGAATGGGAGAGGAGGGCAGAAACCAGTGAGCAGCTGCATGGTACTTAGTTGCTAGCTGAGACGAAACCAGGACAGAGCAAATAAGGGAAAAGTTATGTATAATTCACTTTTTGAAATGTGACTCCTTTGAAATTTCAGGCCCTGATTTGGGAAACATCCTTATTCAGAAAAGCATGAAGGCTTCAGCATTTCTCTAGGTATGGATATCTTTAATGATTCCTCCTTGATTTACATCTCCTGCTGTCACAGGCACAGTTCTTTCAACCCTGAAAATCCTGTAGCTTGATGCTGTTCTGTGCCTTGAGCAGGCAGAGACACCATCCAACAAGCCTACTCCTCTCCCCTTGCTTTTTGGGTAGCACAGTAAATTTCCCTGTCCTTAATTCCTCCCATTTCTCACCAAGAATGGTAGGATTTCAGGGGACACAGGCCAGGCTCCCACCACAGGTGTAACTACTATGGGTGCCACAGCAAATGCACACACAGGCATGGCTGTGTCACTCGTGGCAGAAGCCTCTTGGGAGGGTGTGCTGACAGCAGGAAAAAAATACACTGCTGTAGCTTGATTTCCCATTCCCTCAGCAGCTCCTGGCTCACTCCTCTCCTGCACCTGTGCATTGTTCCTGCTGCCCACCTGCAGCTCAAACCTCCCCAAAAAGCCATACAGAAGCACCAGCATCCCTCTGCACCTTCACTGTCAAGATGCTTCCTTTCTTCCCATTTATTAAAAAAATAGCAATAGCAGGTGGGGAAAGTGGAGCAAAGCATAATGCAACCCACAGTGAGAAGTCAGGAGCTCCCGCTGTCCCTGCTGCCACTTGTGAACCTCCCTCCCAGCAGCACAGGACAGCTCAGTGCAGGTTTCCCCCCCCAAAGCACTGCCAACTTTTTCTTCCTCCCACACCACAAGTAGCCTTTCCCCAGAAGAAGCCAATTTCCCTTGGCAGGAATTGCTTGGGGGATTTTCGTACCTCACCTGAACCAGTGCATGGCCATGTCCTCACTTTTTTCCACTCCAGCTCCTGGGTGTGAGACAAGGTAGCAAAGTCACGCAAAGGGTATAAAATACAGTGTCCAAAATCCAGCAGTTTGTTGGTGCCACAAAACCACATTTGTGGTTCTGGCTTATAAGCATGCACACTCTGGCAGCAAGTTAACCATAGACTGGAGAAACATTACCTTGCAAATACCTCTGTCCCAGGATGTACTGGGCATTGGGGTACCCCAGGCGAGCATACACATGAGCCACATGGAAATGGAAATCCTTGTAGCACAGCAGGATGTAGAGCAGGAGGAGGCCAGCAGTGATTACAGCTGCCAGCTGTAAAAGAGAGGAACAGTCACGATGCAAGGAAGAAAATAAGCTGAGGGCTAGCTACAGCAAATATTTCATCTGCACTCTGAAGCCTCCCAAAGCTATTCCCCACAGAGAAAGTGAGGAAAGGCCCACACATTGCAGAAAATCAAAGTCACCTTTGATAGAGAGCCGGTTCCAGAACTTCCACTGAAGCTGGCAGAAAAGGCCCTGCTGAATTCAGTGAGTAGTGTATGAGCTCCCAAGTTAATTTCCCCTTTAAGGTCTGCTACAGCAAAGGAAACTACAATCATTTAATTTTCTAGTGGTCCTCTTGAAGAAACGGGAAAAAAAGAAACCCTAAGGTGCCACCAAGCTTTTAGAAACAATTCATCAGACACTTGCCAGAAGAAGCCTCATTCTCCAGGCACCTGGGGACTTGTGGCCCACCACTGCCCAGAGAATTGTCATACAGATGTGAACACTCATATGAGCAGGAAATGGGTCAGGCTGGAAGGGACCACAGTGTGTCATCAGCTCCAACCTCCCTGCTCAAGCAGGGTCATCCTAGAGTACACTGGACAGGATTGTATCCAGACAGTTCTTGCATATTTCCAAGGAAGGAGACTCCACAGCCTCTATGGGCAATCGGTTCCAGTTCTCGGTCACCTGCACAGTAGAGTTCTTCTTCATGTTCAAGTGGAAGTTCCTGTGCATCAGTTCCTGCCCATTACCTTTTGGCCTATTGCTTAGCACGAGTGAGAAGTGTCTGGCTCCATTCTCTCAACATCTTTCCTTCAGATACTTGTAAATATTCATGACTTCCCCTCTGAGTTGTCTCTTGAGGCTGAACAGGCCCAGCTCCCTCAGCTTGTCCTCATCCCTTAATCATCTTGCACTGGACCTGCTCCAGGAGCTCCATGTCTCTCTCCCTTTGAACACCCACAGCTCATAAACCCTTTCATTCTGTGTTACAGTGAGGACATGCCTATACCTAAGAGGAGAATATCCTTGAGTCAAAAACTCTTCTTGTATCCAAGGTATAAATCAGGGAAAAGTCTGATGTACTGCACCAGCAGGGAAAAAAGATGAGAGACCAGAATAAGACTGTTTGCTTTTTTTGGTGCCAAATTGGATTTTCTTTGTTCAGTGAGCTAGCTATTAGCTTCCAGTGAGAGGAGCTGGCAACTTATGCATCCACATCTTGGCAGAGTCACATGTTCCTGGCTGGGGAAAGAAGAACATACTTAGGAAAAGACTGTAGGAGGCCCACGTGGAGCCTCCTGCCTGCACAGGTTATCAGAAGTCCTTTGCCTCCCTGGAGGGGAATGCAGCATGTTTTGCCAGTGGTGCCAGCCCTGCAGAAGGTAAAACCCTTCCCCACTACAGGGAAAGCTGGACCAGGTACAGTCCTGAGTGGAAGACATGGCTTTTTGAAAACATCAGGGAGGTGAGTGCTGATCAGTGTCTCCGTGCTACTCCGTGCTGAAAGAAACCATGTTGATGGTGTGGGATCTGCATGAGACCACTAATACCTTCAGCTCTGTGGCTTTGGTGACACAGTGATGGACACTTGGAGCTAATGTTCATGGGGATATGCTGAAGTGCCTGCAGGTGCTCTGCATGCCATTGTCCCTCCCTTGTGCATGCAGAAGCAGAGCAGACACAAGGAGCCCTTTTTAACAGCTAAGTCAGAAGCAAGCCCCAAGGTCTATCCAGTTGACCACATCTGTGGCAGAATAAACTCACTTTTTCATCTGGGCATAATATCTTGCTTCAGCTACTCGTCATCCTTTGCGGCTGCTTCTTGTCCCCTTGGCTCATTCTGAACGTGACACGGTGACAGATGCACACTCATGCTGTAGCCATGCAAAGGATGACAAGATATAAGAGCTTTAATAGTCAGGGGCTCTTCTGGCCACTATGGATGGTTTGATGCAACTGATACAGACAGGTGCAAAAACTAACTCTCCTTCACTTTTGGGGGGGGCAGGAGGAGAGAGTGTAGTGCTCAAGATAAACGCAGACCACTGCAAAGCAAATGATGCATTTAGATCCTGATCTGCTGCTCAGTTGTCTTTAGAGCTTGAGCACAGAGGTGATGTGGGTCTGCAATTCCTTGCTGTTTTGTGGGGGCTCCTGCACTCCCACACATCACGATCAGCTGCAGGGATTGCTGGAGGCAGCAGATTGCCAAGGACTTGTTATTTCCTAATTGGGACCCAGATCCTGGTTTGGGCCCATCTCTAATTGGGATTAGTGAATGCTGAGGATTAAATAAGCCTAGTTAGCTAATTAGGCTAAACAGATCAAATAGGTAAGCAATAATGACGCGCAAATGCCCCAACATTTGATTTTCTGACTGTTAAGTTTAGGGATGTAGGAAACTTGGACACACACACACACATTCCCCCATTCAGCCTGTGTGGTGCTCTTCTGAAAGTGCTGATGGGTATGTAAATCCCGTAAGACAATGGCAAGCCCAAGAGGAAATGCAAGTCATAGATCAAACTGGTTATTGTTGAATGCTTTTGATCTTATTTAAGAGGAGGAAATGATACTCCTGGTAAGAAGTGCTTCTTGCTGGAGAGGTGGCTGATGTTAAAAGTCCAGCTCAGGCAAAGCTGAGTACAGATCTATGGTGAAGGGTAGGACAGTGTTCTGAAGCAGTGCAAAAGCTGATGAGTAAGAGCCTGGTTTCACACAGTGGCCGTGGGCTGTTACTGTGCTATTTTGTCACTGTTGCAGTGGCTGGGGCTGGAACACGTCAGGGAATGTTTCATGTGGCTGCAGGAGATAGACTGCATCACACTGCAAGAGGCAGTGACAGTGCTTTTATAGGTGCAGATCTCTGACCTGCAAAATGCTCACAGCTCCGGTGTCTGCTTTGTGCTCCATGATAGGTTGCCTGAAGCCTCAGGAAAGGAGTAGGAAATGTAGCATTTTGGAGGACCTGTTTCTATTGCAAGTCTGGTACATCCAATACATGCAACAGCAAACAAATGACCAAGTAAGTGAAAGGAGAAAGGATATGGCCAGAAGCAAGGTCACAGGGGAAACCTCTGGGACCATGCACCAGTTGCAAGGGGGTATATCCTGGCATATGCTCTCTGTGGGACACCACCTTTCCACAACAATGTGCATAATGATCAGCCAAGCCCTGCTGGCAGCCTCCACCCTCACGACTGCAGAGACTCTGTGCCTGGCTTCTCTGAGGCAGGCAGTGCAGCATAGAAACCTCTGGATGTTTACTTTTTGTCCCAAGCTGTTTTTTGAGGGGAGGCCTTCAGCTTTTTGCAGTTGTGTAGGCACTGACATGCATGGCAAGTTTACATTTCACAGGGAGTTCCTTTAGAACACGGGAACATGGGGAGCCTGTTCCACTGTCCCATGCAGAGATCTGAAGCAGATCACTGCCCTGAAACAACCTTTGTAGTCTTGGGTGGCACCTCTCAGTTGCTCATCACACCCTTTTTTGTGGTGACCCATCAGAAACTACTTTGAATGTTTTGAACCCTGCATCCTTGGGGCTGCACTAAAACATGGGGAAGCCCAGTGCTGTTGTTGGAGCTTTGCTGGGGAACCAGGCACTGAGGGAGCCAAATCAGGCTGTGCATATGTATTTATGCAACCTGGTTCCTACACAGCAGCTTCAGCATCTTGACTGCACCATCACCCGTGTGCCAAAGCCAGGTGAACAGGATCGAAATTATGACCAAGGGGAATGCCTAAAAATCCCACCCATAATCACTGCATTTGAAGATGCCACATTACTGTGTGCTGGCAAAAGCCTCTGAGAAAGGCTTTGCAAGCCTTGCAATTTGGAGAGGCTGTTGTGTGCAAGCAGCTCCTGTGGCTTGACCCACGCTGGCACCAGTGGCTTTCAGAGGCAGGGTGTGACATAACACCCGCTGCCAGCACTCCCGCCTTCAGCCCATCCCCACACTCACCTCCCAGCTGCCCCATGCCAAGCTCGGGGGATGGGGGTTCCCACTCCCCGGAGAAGAATTTGCCCCGCAGGTATCAGCTCTGCCCCTCCCCTGCCGTCGCCGCCGCGCTGCAGGTTTCATGTCCCCCATCTCTCCCTCCCGCAGGAAGTCCAAGCATCTCGTTTTAAGTTGCTCTCTCCCTCTCACTAGGCACCACCACCGCCCTGCCATAACTCTTACCCATCACCATCCCTCAGTTTTGCACCTGATTTACAGCAGCAGTAGCCCAGCTGCTTCACTAAGATAAGAGGGATGGATACACATCCCCTTGAAGAGTCACAGAAAAGATGGTCCTGATGAAACCATTCGAAGGACCAATGTTTAACTCTCTGTGTGCTGAATATTTCTCTTCTTTCAGATTGCTCCCAGGTGTTGCAAGGCCTCACCAGTAAATCGTTGGATTTGACAAATTTGTTTACATTTTTTCTGCTTTTTACATGCATGGATTTGGGACAAATGCAAGACCATGCAGGCCCAGGCCCAGGTGAGAAAATTAGAAAAGATGCAATGATGTATAATCAAAAATTATCAGGACATACAACCCCCCCACCCCAAATAATCTGACAGGATGGGAGGAGTTTTTTTAAGCTAGAAAAAAGCTCACTTGTTAAAGTCAATCATTTTATAGCTGTGTAATTATGCCTCTATTCATCTGCAGTAACTTCACCTAGTGAACATCACATGCTAAATTTTGATTTGCTTTCACATGTAAGGAAAAAATGCATTTTATCTTTCCTGCTCTGAAGTCTTAGCAGAGTATCTTATTAGCAGATGGCAGCCAGGCAAGGTCCATCTAGCATGAAATGCTGACCTTGCCTGGTCTCCTGACCACAAAAAATAAAATGTCTTTCTTCCCAATTTTACAGCAAGATAAGTGTTGTGCTTTGGTTTTAATGGCAACCCCACCCCCAGAGAACAAGGATACCTCTTTGGTGATGATGACTCAGCCTTACTGAAGAGGAAAAAGAGGAAACCCTTCATATTTTCGTATTTTATTTCTTATGTTATGCTGCCACCATTGGGACAATTTCACTTGGTCAGTCACAGCCCCTTTACAGTTGAAGAGATTCATCTTTATAGCCCTGGTCAAAGTGTGACTCATTTTCACGGTATATCAAATTTAATTGGGCAGTAATAGTCATACTGCAAGATGAAATGCTTCCAAGTGCAAACTTCTGCATTAAGGAGACTTGGAAATTTCCAAAACAATTTCCAAAGCAAGTCCAGCACAAAAGGCCCTTCACTTCAGCAAACAGTAAAGAAGAGATGAAGAGAGGTGAGGAGTCTACTTACCTACTTGTCTTTTTTTCTTCTTCTTCTTTAGGTACAATTACTAAAATTTAAAGATAAATTTTAAAAAAACCAAACCCAACCTCTCTGGGAGTTACTGTTCTTGGGAATGAGATGCCCTTAGCTATAATCCTAAATTTCGGCAGAAGTGAACTCCTGAGTTAACTTTACTGTTGTTAGTAAATGTAAGTTGGTAACAATTAAACCCCTTAACCTTTGACCCCTGACCCCTCACCTTTGATCCTTACCCTATACCCCTTATCCCTGACCCCTGGCTCTGGAGCCTGGATCCTGACCTGAACCTTAGGCTGGTCCCTAACTACTCTGCCCTGTCTGTACCCAGACCTGCTGCTGTGTCCTGTAACCCCGAACTCCTGCTGTGTAACCCTCACCCCCATTCCCTCCCTGTCCCTCTGCAGCCTGTACATGTCATCCCTACCTTTTTGGTGTGATCTTGTCCTCCTGTGAGGGTCCTGGTGTTGTCCTGGTGTTAGGATTGCTGCTGCTGCCACAAGGGCTAAAATGCCATCCTTAGGGCCAGTGTGACTTTCTACTGCTGTTTTCTTATTTTAAACTAGAGAGAAAAATCATGATCTGGTTTAAACACAGAAGAGCAGAGGAAACTAAGTCTCTGAAAATAAAGTGGATCAAACCCAGAAAGGTTCAAAATACACCCAAAAAACGTGATTAAAACCAAATAAGGTTAGATGTTGATGCCAAAATATTGATAAGTTTTACATAATAGTAAAAGAGGCAAAGATGAAGGAAGGAATAGAAAAGGTAGTGTGCATGGAGGGTCAGGGGACAGGGAGGGAATGACAGGGATTAGGTAGAAACGTATCACCCTTCCAGGGATCCCAATGATGCCTTGTTTCTCCCCTCTGTCTAGTCTTCTTGGCCCCACTGCTGGGGCTATGCTGAAAAGTACAGAATCCAGTGGAATTGTACTGACACCTCAACTGGCTCTGTGAAACTGCTAATTTCTCAGTATAAAACAAGCCCTGGAGCTTACAGTTCTTTGTTGCAGATGACTGAAAATGAGAACATGTTATTATTAATTATGTACTATTCAGTGTGGGCTGGGCTGTCTCTGTCACAAGCCAGTTGTGGTACAAGATGTTACTCCAGTTGTGAGCTTCAGTTACTTCTCTACAAAACCCAATTTACACCATGAGGAAGAAATGATAGCTGTAGTAGTTGCCTCCTACCCCTAAGAAGAGCTGGATCCCTTCTACTTGCAATGACTTTGGCAAGGAAAGGGCAAGACCCTCAGTGAATTTTCTCTCCAGACTTCCAAAGGGCAGGTGGCATTTCTTTGTTCCTTTCATTTTCACAGAACAAGCTGTGTAGAACCATTTCCAGCTGCTGCAAGGGAGCATTTTGTTTGAAAACCTGGAAAAAGCCACCTTCAGGAAAATGCTATTTTCTTCTCATTTCTTCTCATGTTTTCCAGGTTGCTTTCTTAGGCAAAGAAACTGGTATAACAAATTTTCTACAGCTGGTAAAAACCTATTTGATTACAATGTCCTCAGGGCATAGATATCACAAGGCAAATTAGATTCACCCAAGAGCTCTCCAACTTGAATATAACTGGAGTAGGTGCTTGCAAATGACGTTGTAGCCAACACAAAATATCACATAAATATAGCTTCAATTACTATATTGAACAGAGCTCAGATATGAGGAAGGGGGAGGACCAAACAAACAGCAAAAAGAGAGTGTTGAGGGATAGGTTTCTGTGTAAGACAATGGGAAGGACGAGGTTAAGGAGTTCGGGCTGTCACTGTCTCTGAGGGACTCTCATTTCACCTTGCCTAACTAGCTGTAGTTTCCTTTCAGAGCTAGCTAAACAAGATAAAAATCTATTTAGGCTAGTCATTATGACGCTATTAATGGCAAATACAAGGGTGTACCATGAACAGTGTAGATATAGGGGTAGCTCCAATCTTTCTGAAATCAGTATTGCAAGCGTTATCTGCAGAACTATTACAGAGACTTGTATTTTTTTACGAGTATAGACATTTATCAGAAAATAAAACCTTCTGCTTTCCAGCTCGTCCTCAGAGGGGCTGGCTGCAGCTAGGTTTAATTTTTTTATTATAGCAAATTCAGGACTGTAAGTTCAGTTGCATTCAGTAAGATCCCAGAGGCACCCAGTACAGTGGGTCTCATTCACAATCACAGATTCAGACACAGACCCAGTACAGTGGGTCTCATTCACAATCACAGATTCACAAATAGTGCAGTTTACCAATGAGACACTGTAAGTCTGGTTGGGTTCAGAAGGACTTGCACGAACACAGACTCACAGTCTAGGTTTATTGGAACAACAGACTGTAAATTCTTACAGATTGGCAGTGATGGATTCACTAGATGTGCAAAATATAAATATATAGCACTAGGTACAAGTGTTTCCAGGTATGTTCTAGAGGTGCAAATCTTACCAAAGAGGCATCTCAGCTGTGGGGAAGGAGAGAGGAGTAAGCCCTTTGACTTTTCTGCAAGGTGGTCATACTCTCAACCTCTGTGAGGGAGGATTTCAAATACCGAATCACTTTTTTGGAGAAGTGGAGGTGAGAATGTAGTCAAATATTCTGTTAGCTGCTATCACAGAGGGGAGGGGCAGACATACCTAAATGAGGAATACTGAGCGTTACAAAAAGAAAGATTAGAAAGGCTGTATGTCTTGGGGAAGGGCAGAACAGGACTGTTGACACCTGAGTGTTACTGCCTCTTCCAGCCGGATTGCAGTGATGGGAATCACCTACAGCCTATAGATAAGATAACCTATCACCCCATCGGCAGGCCATCATGCCCATGGTAATCCTTTCACCACGCATCTCCCACCATATCTCATTCTTACAAGGTGTGAAGCTGTTTAGAGATAACAGATATATCTGTTAAGCTGAACAATTAAATCCATTCATCACTACAAACAATACAGCAGTACAGCTAGAGAGGGTGGGATTTTCCTGAACCCAAACACAGCAGCCAGCAGGGAGACCCAGTTGAGCAGAACCCTGTTATTTGATAGAGATCCTGGAAAAGGGCACAAGGGAAGCCCCTGCAAGGGAAAGAACCCTGGGGACAAATACAAGTCATACTGGAATTCAACTCACCACAAAAACTAGAGCCTAAATTATTTAAGTGGTGTCTAAAAAAAAAAAACCCTAACAAAATATATTACTCAGCTAAGAGGAGTTAGTTCAGTTTGGCATACTAAAACCTCTGACTAAAAACTGAGTACTAAAAAGTGAACTGCTTAACTGTCACCTAAAAAAAATTAATTTCTCAAATGCTTTCTGCTGCCTGGCTTTTGAAGTTCCACAGACATCTAGATCTGTATCCAGAGTAGAGCTGAGGGCCTTGACATGTATCTCTCACTTGAACTTATGAAGGATCCAGAAAATGTAAAGTTCTGAAGGCTGTGATACAAAGGGCTTTCTGGGAATGCTTCATCCGTCTACTAAAGATGATCTCCACCACTTCTGGAGAAACTAAGATTCTGGAAAAAATGAATTCAAGAAAGTCCTAATAATACCACGTTCATAGCCCTGCACTTACTGAGGGGTGAGAAATAGCACTTGCTTCAGAGAATTTGTTTATGTTTTTGAGGCAATTGGAAATAAGTCCTTGTTTCTAAGGAAATAATACCAAGTAGTAGGCAGACTAGAAGAGAAAACAACACTACACCCCAATTCTCTAAGGCTCTGAGAACATAGCCTTCAGTACAAATATCCTTACAAAGGTCTTTAGGAAGATGGAGGTGGTATGTGCTCCCTTTGTCTCCTTTTGTGCACATGGAATTGAGGTTGAGTTATTCCTGTTCTCAACTGGGTCTGAAGTTGCTTTGGGATTGTTCCTGTGTACCTAGGTTTGTTTCAATTTATCTCTTTATAGCAGAGAGGAGAGTTCAGGTTGTGCTTGTGAGAGCGTCTTGTTAGCCGGCAAAAGGTGATCTGAGGCTGGTTTAATGTACTCTACCTGACACGCCCCTAACCTGACCTGTATGGCAAATATACATCCTTGCTATAGCTTAACCTTTGGTGTTAGACTGCCTTGCCTGGTAATCCCAGCTGTAAGGAGCTCCGAGCCGTGTGGAAAGTTCGCGTGTGAACCAGGGGATGTCTGTGGCAGGGATTGTCTCCATCTGATAGGAGGCCTTTTTGTTTCTCTTCCTAGCACTTAAAAACAAAGAGAATTTTTTTTTCTGCCTACATCTTGAATGGTGTTCCACAGGGCTATTATGGCCTGCAACGTGGTTCTCTTTTCCTGCAAGGTAAAGGGCAAATGGATCCTTGACTTTTAACAGAAATAGCTTTTAAACAGCATGTTGAATGAAATCTTACGTTCTGCAGGCTTTTGTAAAATCTTGAGGGTTTTTTTTTTAAACTCAACCCCTCACCCCCTACCCCCCCAAATCCTTCAAACCGTCCTATCTTCTTTCTTGGTGAAGGAGAGTATAAACAACGGATGCTTCAAATAGAGAGAAGCACCAGACAGTTACATAAAAACAAACTGCCAGATCCCTGCATGTAGGAGTGTCTGCTCTCAGTTCAGTCCTGCCGCTCTGTGAATGCCTGGAAGTAGGTCTCCCCACCCTGAGGCGGCAGCAGCTGGGACTAGATGCCCGAACTGAAACAGGGTGTGGAAGGCATTGGTGATGTGCCTTAGGCTGTGTAGAGATTCAGGCAAAGGGTCCTTTGTAGCCAGGGGACCAAGTATTTGCAGTCAGACTGGAGAAGAATAGTCGCAAAGTTTTAAATCTTTATTACTTGCGTGAACAGCTCGAAAGAACTTTAAGTGAAGCTCTAGGGATCCTCCTGTCTTAGAGCTCTGAGTACTTCGATTATTATAGACCTGAATAAATAGGAAATGTTATGGCGAGGAGAGAATCCTCATGAGAACTTTATGCCCTCAGCTCTACCTCCCATTAAATATCTGGCTGTAAGAGTATTCACTGTGCTCAGGACCCTTCAATATCAAGGTAAAGGAAATACAAGCTACACCTACCAAAATGGTGGGTTTGTGACCCGATTGATAAAGTGCCTGACAGATCCAGCTTGTCTTGCCTCTAGAGCTATTCAGCCATGTAAGAGCCAAGGTTTCTCCCTGAGCTCATTGCATGCTCACAGATGAACAGCATATCTCTCAGATAATACAGACTTAGTGTTCTGGAAGAGCACAGTGAATTGTTACTTTTTGAAGTTGAAAGAATTGGATTAACCAAGAACACCCTCAGCTGAGCTCTGAGGTTAAGTGGTAATGTATTGAAAAATGGCACCCCAAAAAAGCAAGCGGGTTAAGTCTTTATTTTAGGGAAACACAGGCAGGGAGTCGAAGTGCCCAAGGTGAGGAAATTTGCACTGCATTAATTATTACACTTGGAATAGAATTAATGATATATTGATTTTAACTGTGGTTTGTGAAATATCTGGCAACACAAAGGGGTCTGAGGCTGGGTGGCCCAAGTATTGGTGCATCCCCTGCTCACGATAGAGGTAAAAATAAAAAACAGTGCATGTGCGTAGTTGTCGGCACTTCCCCCACCCCCAGAATCTTGAGGAGGTGATGCCATCTTTATTCGACGCCCCTGGGCAGCCTCGTGTCCTCGCTACCGCAGTGTAATAGCCCCTCATCCCAAACCCCGGACATAGTCTCCTTCAGGCTGCTCCTGAGGCGCTTTGCACACAAAGCCAATTAACTCCATTGTGGAAAGAAAGCTTCGCCGGCAGTGCGGCGGCTCTGGAGCGATCTGAGTACACAGGCGAGGCTCGGTGCCGGAGCGGGACCTGGCGATACAGAACCCCGCGAAAATAACGGGAGTGACTCTGGGCAGGGCCTCTCCCGCCGGTGACCCCACGCAGCCCCATCCCCATCACAGGCCACCGGGGCGAGGCGAAGGAGTCCCCCAAAACGCGGGGGCGACATGACCGGGACACCCCCGCCTTCACCCCATCCTGTCTCTTTAAGTGGAGGCGGGGCCTCTCCTGCCCCCCGCTCCTCGCGGCTGGCCCC
>VXBB01024199.1:533598-557150 GCA_013399915.1 Illadopsis cleaveri | reverse complement strand
TGTCCCTCAGCTCCAGTTCCAGCTCTCTCAGCTCGCTCTCGCCCATCCCCGCTGTCCCTTAGCTTCAGTTCTAGCCCTCTCNCCCTGTGCCGCAGCTCCCAGTGCCGCGCCGCCTGCGCCCGCGGTGAGGCTCCGCCGTAAGGGGTCTGGAGGGAGCCGGGGGTGAGCGCGGACAGAGCCGGGATCGCCCGGGGGCCGGGCTGGGGCGGTGGGCAGAGCGATCCCTGAGGACAGAGGGTGATCCCCGGGCGGGGATGATCCCTGAGGACAGATGGTGATCCTCGGGTTGGGGTGGTCCCTGAGCTGGGGGGATCCCTGAGAACAGAGGGTGATCCCCGGGCTGGGGGGATCCGTGAGCTGGGACATGCCTAAGGACAGAGGGTGATCCCCGGGCTGGGGGGATCCGTGAGCTGGGGCAGAGGGTGATCCCCGGGCTGGGGGGATCCGTGAGCTGGGGCAGAGGGTGATCCCCGGGCTGGGGGGATCCGTGAGCTGGGACATGCCTAAGGACAGAGGATGATCCTCGGGCTACTGTTATCTCTGAAGGGGAAAGGATGATCCCCGTCCCGGGGTATCCGGACCGTGCTGAACAAATTACGGCTGTAGCAATAGTTTTGCTTTAAAGCAAGATCCCTTCAGAAATCAACGAGGCGTTAAGAGCGGAAGGAATCGAGGAGTTGATTGTTAGAGGGTTTAACTGTGAACAGTTTACTGGCGGTGATAAAAGGCTAAAGTATTGTTCCATTTTTGCACTTCTCTTGTTTTAAAAGATCCTTTAAAGTGTATTAATTTCTGCAGGGTGATGGTTTATAGCATGAGTTAAATTCTATACATACCTGTTAAGTATTACAATGGGGCCAAGCCATTATCTTGAAGCCATTGTAATTCTGCATCAGCAGCTATTTCTGTTCAGTAATTAAATGTAATTGCCTGGGTTATATCAGGGCATTTCAGACACGGGAAGGCTGCCAGGCTCTGATGTCTGCATTTGTTGTTGTTTTTACATAGTGTGGTGCTGTTATGTGCATCATAGATCATCACCCCAGCTGTGGTTGATATTTCAGTTGGGTTTGTTGTTGTTGTTACTCAATAGCACAATTTATTTGACGCAGGAAACTGACTGGCAAATAACAAACATAATATCCAACCTATTTAAATCGACCAAATGACTTGCATGAAAGAAAAGGTTGAGAATTGTGAGGTTTTGTTCCTTTGGAACTATGATTGGCATAGATGCTTTCACTTTTGATTTAGGTTGCAATCGAGGGCAGAAGATGTATTAGTTAGATTATTATAGTGTATTCCTGCTGTCTAGGAGATCAGGACTAGTGATAGTTACTGCTCCCTAAAATACTGCATTTGATTATGAATTCCTCAAGGATAAATTAAAGGCACATGTCAGAAAAAAGTCTAACCTCTCCTGCTGTGCCTAACTCCCCCTCTTTTGTACTTCAGTGCAAATTGTGCTACAGGTGATGGTCAGAATATGTCCCTGTGTGATTATTCAAGGTAACCCAGATATGAGGGAAATATTTGTTTTCCTTCCTGACTCTACACAGTGTGCTGAGCAAATCTGTTTCATGCCCTGTGAGAGACTGCCTGCAAAAGTCACATCAACAGATGTAAGGGTGAGCTGTGCCTGCCTGGGAGTCATTCTGCCCTAGATGTATGAGTTAGGCAAGGATAACTTTGTATGGGCAGAGCTCATCAATCTTCCAGTGGCATTTCACTTCTAATGCTCCTCTGAATTATTAATAAATATTAGCTTTCTTGTATACCTGCTGCCATCATCCATTATAAGCCTTCAGTGTGAGATGAGGCCAGGTTCCTGTGTGCACAATTGTGCTGGCTGCATTCACACTTCTTGTGGTCACAGCTCAAAGATTGTCCCATGGCAGCTTCTAAGAAATACATGAAAATAACCTGACTTGTCAATATCTGTATGCTTTATTCTGTATTGTCTGCACTGTGGTGAGTTCAGCAATTTGGTGTTTATAATAAAGAATAAATAGGGATTAAGAGAAAATACAGTGGAGATCCCCTCCCATCTGAAAGCTTTTGAGTAATCTTTGAAATACCAAAGGCAATTAAACTCTTTAATTTTGAGGTATATTTTGAGATGTCAACTGTGATGTGTTGTGTGTGATATTTTTGGCATATTCCTATGGGATGGAGTCTCTGTAAAGAAAATTACCACCAGTGGTGAATAGTTTAGGTTTAAAAACATCTTTTCTTTGCAGTAGCAGTGGTTTTCTCTATGTGTGCCCTTGCCTGTGCTCTTTTTTGTAAAGAGCCTGCTGTAAATGGTGTGTTTGAACAGAGAGAGCTGTGGGAGCAGGGAAAAGGAACTGCTCATAATTCTACAGCCTTTGGAAATTCCATGAAAAGATTTTCTGTGCCAGATGTATAGTCCCTTTTTCATATGGAAGTAGAGAAGAAAGAACTGTAATCTTTGCTCTTTTAAGTTACAGTCTTTTCATAATGAAAGTGGACCTTTTTCTTTCCTTTGGATAGAATTTGCACTAAATTCTGGCATCAGAGGATGCAAAAGGGTTTTGTCACAAATTTATGGACTGTACCACAGAATTATTCCATAATATCCATAATTTTGTTCATCAGAAAAAGAAATGTACCCATTTGTGAGACACAACTCTAATTTTGTTACATTGGGAAATATTTTCAAGAAACCAATATTGCAACTGAAAATTTGAACCTTGAAACTCTGAATTATCTTCTAGATGGCAAATTGCTCTCAGATGATGTCACACACTACGTTGTCCCCGACTGCAAGGTTGTTCAGGAGTACCTGGAGATTCTGGAATTTCCAGAGCTGAAAGGAATTATTTTCATGCAAACAGCTTGTCAGGCTGTGCAACATCAGAAAGGACGCAGGTATTTATCCCTTAAGAACTTATTTTTTATTTAGATTGAGGTAAAAATACTGATTTGTAAAATGTATAGTTTGTTTCTAGGCCTTTCAAGTGTCTTAATGTAGTTTTGCAGAAGGGGAAGGACTGGGATCCTTTGTGATCCATGGATATCAATGCCTGGCATAGTTTTCACTTGATAGGAGCAATATGAAACCTGTAGCTTTATTAACTAGTGACAGGAATTAATTAGACTTTGCAGTAATGATCTATCCTGTGCCCACAGCTAGATTATGGACAGGTTTTGGTTTGCTGTATTGATGCCTGGGCACTTGTCTTTGGGGAACAATTAATATTATTGCATGGTACTTATCTCACCAGTCATTAACCTGAGCATTGCCATAGCATTTCAGAAGAAAATTTGCTCTCAGAGCCCTTCCATATTTCTAAAGCACAACTGCTTTTGAAGAAATAGCCTTTGCCCCAAAAGTAACAAACAAAACAAGTTCCTGAACACTTGGGATGTTTTGTGGGGCTTGTTGAAAACAGGTATGTTTAAAATCAGAAGGGTTCACGATAGAACCTAAAAGAGTTTGCTTGCAGGTTTAGGATTTATCATCAATGGTGTAATTTAATGAGTGCATTTCTCTGTGCATGGCAGTAATTTTCCTGGAGTTTTTCAGCTGTATTTTCACATGGAGTTAAAATAGCATTACCAAAAGAAAGCACAAGAATATATTTTATCTTTTTTCTTTCCAGACAGTACAACAAGTTACGAAATCTGTTGAAGGATCCCCGTCACGACTGTACTGTGTTTGCCAATGAATTCCACCAGCACTGCTACCTGCCCAGGGAGAAGGGAGAATCCATGGAGAGGTGGCAGACCAGGTTTGTTTGAACCTCTGCAGTGTCACACTGCACAGCATCATCACTTTGTTTTTAGGAATGTGAGCGTGCACCAGGTACTGAGAGCTCTTGCTCTGCTTGGCTCTGCAACAGTTCACAGTCACTGGAAGTCTGCATTGTGCTTTATCATTATAAAAGAGTTACTGTTTTCTTAGGAAAATAGACAAAATGTACTAAATTAAATGCAATAATACTAAAGAAAAAGCTGGATCAGATTAAAGTCACACTGTAGCTTCAGAGTCTTAGCACCTCCAGCCTGCTTTTTCCAAGGTTTCACTCAGAGGAACTTCATGCTGTGTTGCAGCCAGGGCTCAAATGGATGTACTGGAGAGGAAACATTCTGTTCTCCTCTTTTCTTGTTGTGCTTAAGAATGGCACAGGAACATTTTTGCAGAAAAATGTTTCTGTAGCTTGGTGTGTATCTCTCAAAAATCTGAGTGTTAAATCAAAATCTCGTTCATACTAAGCCAGCAAAAACTTGCAAGTAGCAAATGAGCTATGCCAGGAATCTTATTTCAAACTTTGCTTTTCAGGAATATTTACAATGCAGCAGCCTGGTATCACAATCACTGCCTGGGTCAGATGCCAGTTGTTATGGTAACAGAAGATGAAGATGCTATCAGGCAGTATGGAAATGAAACAGAAGGAGTGTTTGTGATTTCCTTCAAGGTAAAGTGCCAGAAAAATAAAAGGTTCCCTTTATGCTGCATCAAAATGATGAAGCAAGTACATTAAAGTGTATTGCAAATCATGACAGAGTTTACATTGAAGAAAACTGTGATGGTAACTCATGTTCCCATTTATCAAAGCAAGCAAATGTGTCACTTATGGGAATGTCAGAGAAACCAATGGCAGTGAGCAAAGCAGAGAGCTGGAAACATAAACAGCAGCTCTGAGGATAGAGGTCATCTTTCCTAGGAGACCCTTTCCTTGTTTTCCTTGTTTTTAAGGAATTTGGCATTGATGAGCAGTGATCAGTTCCCTCAGGCCCCTCAGTTCCCTCCCTCTGCCTACATCTGGAGTACAAGCAGTCCATAAGCAGCTGTAGCCTAAATATCCATCAGCAATGTTCTGGCAGTTACACTTTGCCTGGACTGCTGAGGATGATGTCTGAGAAGATAATTCATTCTTCATTTTGGTGTCCATCTCTGATACCACTGGGATCAGGGGTTGGGATGTTTATGTTTATCTGTGGAGGGATGTTGAGTAAAAACTGCACCAAACTGATTGACCTTTGTTGTGTTCAGCAGTGGATTAGGCTGAACCTGGGACAGATCTGTGGGGTTTACAGCAGACTCATCATTACTACTTGGAAGTGTTGTTTGGGTATAGTGTGAGACAGTTCTTGTCCATTATGGGCTTTCCAAATGCATTATTAAAAGAACAGAGTTCTCAGAATACTTTGCTGTTTATTTCTGTCTGTGCATACAGAATTACTTGGATAACTTCTGGCCTGACCTAAAGGCTGCCCATGAGCTCTTTGACTCCATAGTCCAAGCTCGGCGAGAACGGGAGAGTGAAAGCCAAGAGAACCATGGGAAGGAATATCCTGAGCACTTACCTGTGGAAATACTGGAGGCTGGGATCAAATCTGGAAGATACCTGCAGGTATTTGATACATAGAGAACATACACAGTCTTGTGCTTGGTCCCTTGAGTTGCCTGAATTACAGTGATTAGAGAAAGAAATATGGCTGTGGTAGGAAGAGGGAAAGAAAACAAAAAGCAAGAGGATGGAAGGGATTAGGATTCTTAGGATTCTCAAAATATTTCCCCTACACTGTGTTGTGACATGTGGAAATTTTTCTTCTTTTTTTTTTTGTCTTGGAGAAGTTAAAGTAAGAATTGGCTATTGAGGATTTGAAATTGCTATGGATTTTTCTTCAGGTTGATATGTGATGTACTTGTAAATTGAGAGACCAGGTATAATTTGAAGCAGTGAGACCTTGTTCTTAAATATAAACAGTGCTGCACAAAGGCAGCAGTTCTAACTTCATTTGCACAGAGATCTCCGAGTCCGTGAAATTAATTTACAGGTTTATGGCTGTTCAGGGCCTTAATATGGATTGTTGGTAGACAAGTGTCCTTCTTTTAAAAATAATTTAAAGAATTAGAGGCAGTAATTTGTTCTTTTCTTGGCAATTTCAGCAGAGGCAGGAATAAAATATGAACAGAAAGACTGAGGTGTTTCTTGTTGGAATAATGCCAGATTCTGTGCTAAGGCAGGCAGCAAAGGTAATCTTACACTGCCTGTGGTTGGAGTAAAATGTCATTTGCCATCTCACAAATAAATTCAACATTTAAAAGAATTTATGTTTCTTTTCCAGAAGTGAATTCCTGAAGTTCTACATCGTGCATTCCCCCCTATAGACAGAACAGTTGTGTTCAAAATTCCCTACAGATCAATAAAAAACTAATCCATGTAAAAATAGTTGTAACCCCCCAATTTTATCCTTTAAAGATGTCTATTTTTAGGGTGGCTGTTTCATTCTGTTGGTTAGTTTGTTGGTCTCTTCCAGGGCACTCTGAATGTCAATAAGCACCGAGCACAGCTGGAGGCTTTTGTTCGGCACCAGGGCTTTGGCAGCAAAGACAGAGGTGAGAAGTTCACAGTTATCAAAAAAGGTGAAGCCTGAGACACTGCAGTGCCTGTGTGGCTTCCATGGGCCAGAAAGGAGAAGATTAACCAGAGGGTGGAACTTGTGAGGAGAACTCCTTCCTCTTTCTTACCACCTCTAGCCATATTCTGGTCTTGTTTCCCTGCACCTCTCTGAAGGGAAATGCTGCTGCAAATTGTCCCTGTGCTCTAACCTCAGGTGACCACTCCTTTGACTGCAATTAGAGTTTGCATAGATGTTGGCAAGATTAGGAAGCTGGTCTTCGTGAACATCATTGGAAAATTGCCTTTTGGATCAAGCTGATCCAGAGTGATCCAGGATTGTCTCTCTGGCATGAGTAATTAATCAGCCCTTTAGAAGGAAGAGTCCATTGCCCTTCACAGACACATTGGCCCAGCTCTCACTTATAACTGCTTTCAAATGTTCCTGTGACAGACCCTGCAGTCAAACCAGTGCTCAATATATTCATTATTTTTTAAAAGCTTGTTTTGTTCTGAATCCTGCCCAGAATCCTGTGGCAGTGGCTTTCACAATTTAAATATGGTGTCTGTTTTTATAGCTGCTGCCTAAGAACCATGGACTCATCCCAGCCTATGCTGCTTATTATCCAAAAGTTCACTTACAGAATTCCTTAGTAGATCCTTAAAAAAAACCCAAAAAACCAAAACAAAAAAAAAGGAAAATGTTTTCATTTCCTTCCAATATTAATTTCTTGCCAGTAGTCCTTTTTGAAAGAAATCATATTGGAAAAGTAATTTTCTGTTATTTCAGCAGAACGCTGCCAAGAATGGAGGGATTTGAATTTTTTTAACAGATTATAGTTCTGTTTCTTTCTATTTTAAATACAGAACTTCAAAGTGACATCCTTATTTATGGATCAAAGGCTCGGAATCGTGCAATCCACGGAGATGTGGTTGTGGTTGAGTTGCTCCCTGTGCATGAATGGAAGGGAAGGACTGTTGCCCTCTGTGAAAATGAGACTGAGGACAAAGCACCTGCAGACACCACAGGTGACCCTATGCCCACAGGTAAGAGAAGCATCCTTTTCATTCCCTGCTGATAAATAATGAAAAAAAAAAAAAAAGTTAGGTGAAAAAGTATCCCAGTGTGACATGCCTGGGTGCCATGGGAACTTAGAGTCTTGCTTGAAATTTTTACTTTGCAGCTGTAGCTGCATCTTAAAAAATTGTTGAGGTCAGAGCTAAAAGTTTTAAGAGGTTAATTCCCTTTTTTTAGGGAAATCATGTTTTGTTTTGCTCTTTGCCATTAAAAATTCTCTTTATTACTAGAATTGGCCACATTTCAGCAGCAGTGGGAATCTCTGAATAATTTAGGTCGTGTATCAACTGAAATCTATACAGTGAGTTAGTCTCCACTTAAATAAAAGCTCTTTAAAATCTGCCTGTGCCAACAGTAGTTTATGACACACTTGTATTGTCTGCACACCATATGTTGTTGGCAGTTGTGACAGATTTGGGGACGCTTCAGTTCATTTTACAAAGCCATGAATCTCCTGCACCTCCCACATCTTTGCTTTCTTGGTTCTGTTTAACTCTTAACTCAATGTTCCTTATGTAAAGGTAAAGTAGTTGGAATCATCCAGAAGAACTGGAGGGATTATGTGGCCACTTTCCCCTCTAAAGAAGAGAGCCAGTCCCAGGGTAGGAATGCTCAGAAAGTCCTTGTAACACCTTGGGATTACCGAATTCCCAAAATCCGGATCAGCACTCAGCAGGCTGAGGCATTGCAGGTAATGTAACTGAAGTGTTTCTCTGGTCTGTGTTCCTACAAAGCTGTGTGGCTGTTGTAGGCTCTAATGATGTTTTCCTTGACAAAAACATGGTAAAACTATTAAAGTCTCTGAGGGTTCAATTTCTGCCTTGAAGGACTGTGTTCAATTTCTGTCAGAACCACTTCAGCTTCAGGTAACAAAGCTTATTTGAGTTCTGAATTTGGGCCACAGTCCAGCTGCCGTGAGCACTTACATAGCACTTGCTTTGGGTTTTTTCTGCTCAGTGCAAGGCTGTGTTAGGGGTATAAATTGTGCTTTTCAGGGGCACAGAGCTGTTGTGACAGAGCTCTCTCACTGCAGGAGTACAGAGTTGTCGTGCGCATTGATTCCTGGGAGTCGACTTCCCTGTACCCAAACGGGCACTTTGTGAGGGTGCTGGGGAGAATTGGAGACCTGGAGGGGGAAATTGCAGCTATCCTGGTGGAGAACAGCATCTGTGCTGCTCCTTTCTCAGAAATCCAGGTTTGTCTCTGTGATATGATCAGTCTTTTCTGTTTGTTTCTTGTTTCTCAAAGAGAGGGACCCTCTTACAACTCAACATCTTTGCTGCCAGTGGGTTTTTGAAAGCCCATCTTGAAAGCTGAATTTTTTTTATTATTTTACTTATTTTTCTGGAATCTCTTGGATCAGTGGTTCTATTGCTACTATGGATTTTCAACTCAAGAGTGATTTTAAGATAAGCCTTTTGCTGTGAGGAGAAATTACAAACTCTTAATTCAAATTTGAGTTAGACTTTTAAGGTTTTTCTGTCTTTAGTAGGTGGTTATGCTACTGATCCTAAAGGCCTCATCCTACTGAAATCATTGTCCTAAAAACTTAGTTTTCAACTGGGAGAGCAACCAGCTTTCATAGATAACTATTGTGATTATACCTACAATTAATTGAAAGAAGAGGAACTAAAAAACCAGTATGTAGTGGTTATATTTGCTAGAGCTGCAGTATCACCACAGTAATAACATTGGTTACTAATACACATAGAATCCTTTTTAATTTTTTCCACACTTTCCATAAAGTAGATGTAAAATGAAACAAAAGAAGAATTCTAAAAACTAATTAAATCTAATTTGTTGGCATCTTTTTGTAGAAAATACATAAATCTATGTTCACCAACAATATTTCTGTATAGATGAGGGAAATGCCAGTGAGTTCTCCAAAGAATCCATGGAAAGTGAGTCCAGAGGAGGCAAAAAAACGCCTTGACTTGAGAGACACCCACTTGATCTTCAGCATTGACCCCAAGGGCTGTGAGGATGTGGATGACGCTCTCTCTGTCAGGACTCTGCCCAACGGGAACCTCGAGCTGGGGGTGCACATTGCAGATGTCACTCACTTCGTGGCTGCAAACTCCTACACTGATGTTGAGGCCAGAGCAAGGTGAGTTGTTTTCTGGAAATTAGAAAATTTATGGAGCTCAGGAGTTTGTGATGCTACCTTAAGGAAATTTTGGAAGGAAAGAAATGTGCGTTCACCTTTCATGTCTTACTGAAGATTTCTTAAAGCTATTGAAACTATTATGTAACTAATGACATTCTGCTTTTATTTGGACACATTTTCCAGAAAGCTGTACAAGTTTATTTTTCCCTAATCACTCCTCTTTGCTTTATAGTCTAATGTAACGTCTGTGACTTAAAAGTATTTTTAAAAACCACTTGTTTGCATTCCAAGGGAGATGAACACTCACAAAATGGAATTAAGTCTTACATGAGTTTAATTCCAGAGGTATTTGTCAGGCTTAATATTCAATCTTGTCTTTTAATGTGCAAATATTTCATTCTCTTTTTTCTTTTATTGCCGCTGTTTTGAACTTGAACTGCTGAATCACTTCATGAACTGTATTCTTTGTAGATTGAAAGAAGTATGAAGTGCAGGCAGCAGAGATGTTTAATGTAACCATTAAATCACCCTTTTAACAGTGAGCAAATTTTGTCCAGCCCTGGTTCTGCCCTTAATGGCAGCTGAAATACCAAGGAAGGCAAAATTAGGATTGTACTGCACAAATAGCTATTTAAATAATTTAATTTTGGTATTGCATCTGTGAGTGTTCTGTGGGAATAACTCTTTCAAATCAGGCTGTGGAACAATCTTACACCCCAGCCCCAGGGCTCCTGGTGGGAAGAGCAGTGAGTGTTTTGTTCCAGGGCCACCACGTATTACCTGGCAGACCGGCGCTATGACATGCTGCCCTCTGTCCTCAGCGCTGACCTCTGCTCCCTCCTCAGCGGCGTGGACAGGTAAGGCCTGGCAAATTCTGCTGCCCAGGGAGACTTTTATAAGTCATTTGGCATCATTACTGGGAGAATTGTGGACGTTAAAAATTACCTTGCAGTTCTACCACAAATGAATTTTATAGACCAGTTTAGATCAATTTACAGGCTCAGTTGGCTGCCAGCGTGAGGATATGCAAGGCTGGCATGAGGATATTCAGGGTACAGGGATGTTCATTGTGGATGCATTGGACTAATAAAATAAAAAATTAAATTAAATTTAAAATAACAATCACAGTGTAGCACTGCTTTAACTTAAAGGAGACCTTATACCTTAGGGCTACTCTGCTTCAGCAGATGAATTGAAAGTACTGCTGTGGAGCTGGTCCTCACTTCAGTTGTCATGCATGAGACTGAGAGGCAAGTGCAGTATTTAGTGGTGTTGCTGAGCACTGCTTTCATGAAGAAAGAGACGCTTCCACAACCAGATTTAAATCTAAGAGTTGAATGTGCTTGAAATGGGAGTTTAAGTCTACCAGAACTACTCCAGAACTGTGGGGTTGTCTTTAAGGTATGCTGTGAGTGTCCTGTGGGAGCTGGAGAAGGAATCATTCGAGACGCTGAGGGTTCAGTACACCAGAACCCTGATCCGCTCTGCCTACAAGCTGGAGTATGAGACAGCCCAGGCACTGCTGGATGGGGACACGAGTGTGGTGGGGGATATCCAGGAACTGAAAGGCCTGCCTGAAGGGACGAGGCAGAAGAAGCTGGCTGAGCTGGTTTGGGCCATATCCAAGCTCACTGACATAGCGCGACACGTCCGAGCCAAGCGGGACAGGTGCGGCGCGCTGGAGCTGGAAGGGATCGAGATCCGGGTGCAGCTGGATGACAAACGGAACATCCATGACCTCATCCCCAAGCAGCCGCTGGAAGTGCACGAGACCGTGGCGGAGTGCATGATCCTGGCCAACCACTGGGTGGCGAAAAGGATTGCCGAGGATTTTCCCCACCAAGCTCTGCTGCGCCAGCACCCTCCTCCACGCCAGGAATTCTTCACTGAGCTTCGGGAATGTGCCAGCGCCAAAGGCTTCTCAATAGACACACGGTAGCTTTTATTACTAAAGCTCTGTAATTAAAGTTAAACAATTAACTCTTTGGCCATGTTATCGTTAAATAATTCCAGCTCTGATATCAATGTTAAGAGGCACTGCATAGCAGTTCTTAAAAAGAGTTTTATCAGAACCTTTCTGATGATGTTCTGACCTGGAGAAGCTGCCTGCATTCTGCTGGCTGTACCGCAAATGGCAGTGGCTGAATGATTGTAGACATACCCAGGCAAAACATTTGTTCAGTCACTGTGCAGTGGTGAAGCTCTGCAGTGGCCTTGTTTGCACTGTATCTCCTGTGTAAGAGTACTGGTTTAAATTAGGTGAATTCTGTGCAACGTAGTCATTTTAAATGACTCAAAATAATGCAGAATTACTTGGGCAAGATAGCATGAGCAGGCCATGATGAAGGGCATCACTAGAGCCCCTATGACCTGGGTGTCACTTTGTTCCATTTGTGCTGGACACAAAGGTTTGAACCAGCTCACTCCTGTACTGCACAGGATGGAGTTTGCTCCAGTCTCTGGTTCTCCAGGTTGCAGCAGACAACTGGGTGAAAACTGGGATTTTTCTAAACAGTTTCTTAGAGCTGTTACTAAACTGCACTGAAAGTTTCAATATTGCTCTGCTTGCCATTTTTGTATGAATAACTATTGCCTTCTATGTGAGTTTTATGCTGTTGTTAACTGTGAGCCATATAACCAAGGATAGTGTCATTTTCTTTGGAATTAACACCTTTTTGTCAGGTCCAACAAGGCTTTGGCCGAGTCTCTGGACAGAGCAAACGACCCCTCAGATCCCATTGTGAACAAACTGCTGCGCTCCATGGCCACCCACGCCATGTCCAACGCCCTGTACTTCTCAACTGGCTCTTGTCCTGAGGAGCAGTTCCATCATTATGGTACCTGGTCACTTCTCTGCCTTTCCTGTGATTTCTGAACTGTGATGGCTGTGCTTGCTCATCTCTGTTCCTTTCTCTCGGCAGGGCTGGCCCTGGAGAAGTACACTCACTTCACCTCTCCCATCAGGAGATACGCTGACATCGTTGTGCACAGGCTCTTGATGGCAGCCACCCTGGGGGGAACCACGGGGGATGTCAAGGACAACATCATCAGTAACAAGGACCTGGAGGAACTGTGCAGACACATCAATAACAGGAACCGGGTAAGGGCGTCCTTGTGGGAGTCTCCATTTGTTTGTTCCCCTAGGGAATGGGATGCCAGTCCTGACTGTGGCTTTTGTAAAGAATATCACTTTACTTTTATTTGTAGTGCTTTGGGGTTTTTTTAAATACCAGTTTTCTTCTAAGAGTGGTAGTAAAAGTGCTCATACTTCACTTGAACTGCATGTAGGATTTTGTTTCAGATGTAATTTTTCTTGGGCAGAGGTAAGACAGTAAGTAATGGGAAAAAGCAGCTGTGGAAATGAAAGCCAGAGCCACTTGTTGGAACATTTATGTAGGTTTTTATCTCTCTGTGTGTGGGGGCTGTGCTCACAGGCAGCCCAGCGTGCCCAGAAGCAATCCACAGAGCTCTTCCAGTGCATGTACTTCCGAGACAGGAGCGCCGAGAGCGACGAGCGCTGCGTGGCCGACAGCGTCATCTACTCCATCCGCACCAACGGCGTGCTGGTGTTCGTGCCGCGGTGAGCCCGGGGCTGGGGAGGGCACTGACACCTGCTGCTGCTGCAGTGCCACGAGGGCACAGCCCAGTGCACGTCTCCAGCATTCCAGAGGGCTGCCTGTGAGGCCCAAGAGCCAGAGCCTCCATGTCACATGGTGGGGTTCCCATCTTAGGGAAGGATTTGGGTTTCACTCTTTGTTTCACTTATAAAGTAAAAAAACAGAGACTTTGATACTTTATTTGGCCTTGTGCCAGTACAGAGACACCTGTTGGATTCTTGAAGCTGTACCTCAAAACCCTGTTACTATTTCTATTGGGCAGGATGCCAAGAATCTCACCTCACTCCGTACATACTTCAGAGAGTGCACAAAGACTTTTGGTGCATTATTGGGGTGTTGTAGCAGGTGCACAGGTCCTCCTTGCACTTAGCACAGCTTCTCTCTTTTGTTCTCTATGGTTTGTTGTTTTCCTCTTAATTAACACATTTTTGCTTTTCAAACTTGTCCAGTGATGCTGTCTCAGTAATATTTTAAGCCATTCTGGGGCTGCTGGCCAAACCCAGAGGTGATACAGAGATTATAAAACCTGGCTGCCCATAAATGCATCACCTCCCCAGCCAGGAGAGGCTGCTGCTTACAGAGAGCCCAGGGCAAACACACTGCTGCTCTTCAAGGAGCTTTTTTTTTAATGAGGGAGAACTGTGTCCTCACTGTCTGTCTGGAAAAACCTGAAAAGCTGCTCCTCTCCCATCACTGAGCCATTCCAGGCCCCACCCAGCACTAAGATAATGGATCACTGACTATTTCACTTCTGCTTCACTGCCCTCAAAACACTTCAGTCTCTGTCTCCATGCTGTTTTCACCTCTGGGTTTGACAACACCTATCAGTGTCCTGAGACAGGATTATCAGGCTGCTTCCTGTTGCTTTTCTACAATCCCAGCCAGCCTGTGGGTTTCAAAACTAAGAGACCTGAAAATGTTTAGAACAGCTTCTGTCTGCTCTTTTGTAGGTATGGAATCAAAGGTGCAGCCTACATGAAAAACAAGGAGGGCTTGGTCATCTCCTGTCAAGGGGCTGGGAGCTGCCAGTGGAAGCCTGGATCCCTCCATCGCTCTCAGCATAAAATCACCTCCACTACAACTACTGGAGACTCGCTGACCTTGAGCCTTTTCGATCACATCACAGTGAGTGTCTCCTCTGAGGGGAGGGAAAGGCAACAGCACCATCAGAAATTCAAACACAAATTGCTTTGCAGGTGAGAATCCTGGTGCAGAGCTCCCGCTGCCACGCCGAAACCATCAAGCTGGAGATCCTCAGGAACGCTCCGCACAGCACGGCCGACACTGAGGCCGCCCACAGGAGTCCCCACGTGGTGAGGTGTGACCTGGTGAAGGAGGTGAGCCAGTCTGCAGAGGAGGCGCAGCGTGCCCAGGACACAGCCAGGGTGGAAGTGCTGGATGAGGAGTCCCGGCAGTTCTGCCAGACCAAGGGGCCCAGCCTGTACCAGCTGCTGGAGGAGATCCGGGAGCTGGCGCTGCTGGACGTGACCGAGGACGTCAGGACTTGAACTGGGACCTGCCCGGGGCTGTCCCATTCCTGTTCACTGTGCACAAGTGCTTGGGGGATCTTTTAAAAAGCAGTTTATTTAAGTATTCAAGAGTCCTTTCAATAAGAAGCTAAATGTCTATTTTAAATAAGAATTATTTTTATCTGATTATGAGTATGGATGAGTTATGAAAAGATTTTGTACCTGATAAAGCTCATATTTCAGACTAAAGATCAAGACACTGTGCTGTGAATTCTTTTAAAAATCATTCCAAAAATTACTTTGCTCATATTGTCCATAAAGTAAGTTCTTAAAACCTAAATACTTCCTTCTTCCCCACAAGGATATAAAAAGCAAATTCCTTCATAAAATAACACCTGTTGCCCTGAGGGTAGTGGCTTCCTTCAGTGTGTAGAAATTCAGTACTTTTTACTGTTGGAAGGGGTGGTTCCTCTTCATTCCACCAGAGGGAAAAGCTGTTTTGTAAGGAAAGCCAAGACTCTGAGAAGAGGATGAAGCAGAGCCTCAAGCAGGAGAGCAGGATCAGGGGAAGGAAGGTCTCATTCCCTGTGACCCAAGGGATGGGGAAGTGTGGGAGCCCTGGCCTTGTAACAGCCTCAGACAAGAATTTCAGGTTTGACTTCTGAAANTCAACATCCCAGTTAATTCAGTTTAACATTAATTATAAACTACATTCAAAGTAGGTCCAAAAACTCATAAACATTTCCTAAAAAAATGTTTTGGGAGGTGGAAAAGATGGCTCAAGTGCAGCTGAAGAACTTTGCTCTGTTTCCTGGTGTACAGAGCTGCTCCTCTGCAGCTTCCAGGGAAGAGTTCTGTCCTTCAGTGACACCATGGGAAAGAGTTCCCTGAAGCTTCTGGAGTGCCAAGAGCCAGCAACGTTTCAGTATAGTGACAGTACTTAAAGCAGGGAGGTCTTTTGGTCAAGAAAGGCATTCACAGTGTGGGGAAGTTACTGCTCTTCCCTGGCACATTCCAATTCATCATCTCCATCTTCTTCTGTGGGAGCATCCCTGGCTGCAGGAACCTGAGTGTCTTCAGTAAGGCCAGTGGGATCCTGAGCAACTGGGCTGTCAAACTCCTCTTCTGAGTAACTACTGGGGAGCTCTGCTGAGAGAAAAACAGAAAAACCATGACCAGACACTGCTACTGTGTTTCACTGATGTCTCCGTCACCACAATCCCAGTCTGTGGCAAAGGCAGCTCAGAGATGAGGCTGAGCTGCATTTCACCAGACAAAGCTGTCACAGCTTGGTACAGCCACCAGGGAGTTTAACTACAGGAAAACTGTTAAAATGTCAGAGCTGCACATTCCAGTAGTTACTAGGAAAGCCAGCAGAGCTGTGAGCCAGCAGCCCAGGCCCTGCCCTCAGTGTTAGCCCTGAAGTTGGTCCTTACCCTGGTGCTGGGCCTGGCTGGGGCCCTGCAGCCGTGCCTGCCGCCGCTCCAGGGCCAGCTGCCGGTTCCGCCTCATCCGCTGCTGCTGCTCCTCTGTCAGAGCCGTGCCCGCCTGGGAGCTCAGCTCTGCACTGCCACTCTGCGAATGGGCATCTGCAGCAGCTGCCTCCAGCCCAGTGCTGTCCCCTTCTCCTTCTGGTTACAAACGAGGGGTGGCGGGGGGAAAAGGGGGGAAAAGGGGCAGAATCAACACTTTAAACCCACGGAGGTCCACTTCACACCAGTCAAGAAAACACTCTGAAAGCATTTCTAGCTTCTACATTTTGTATTGACAGCTGAAGCTCATTCCATAATTTAACTTTAATGGGAATTTTTCTGTCTAGGCCCACATCCCCAGTATTCAAAGGACACAGCTAGTGCTCAGAGCTCACACACACACAACAATCAATGCCTGAGTGCAGAGGCACAGCTCTGTGTACTGAGTTAGCAACAACAGTTGTGCTTGAAGGGTCAAAAGGGACAGGAAATCCAGACAATCCTTAGGGCCAGGTCATTTTCCTCCCAACACTGTCCTTTAGAAAGTGGCAGGAGTTGCTACAGGAATTCCAACCTTTCAAGGCCAGGCTGTGTGGCACTAATTGAAGGTGTCCCTGCCATGGAACAAGATGGGTTTTAAGGTCCCTTCCCACCCAAACCATTCCAGGATTCTGTGAATCAGAAGTCTGAATACATAGAGTACTCAGTTCTGAATTCAGTGTGCTCTATTACAGACATATTTACTCATCTGCCAGCACTGAAAGGTGCAAAGTGGAGGCAGTTTAGTTAGACAAACTTCACCCACCCAGAGAGCAGCACAGCACCCTTGAAAAGAGCCCAAAGCCCCTGCACCACTCTAAGCCTGTGAACAGAAACATGAGCTGATGAGGAGGTTGGGTTGTTAATACAACAGCCCAGCCTGAGTTTTCATTTCACACCTGTGAGATGCCCACTCCAGTTTCCCCCTGAGGGCTGTGGCAGTGCCCTCACACAGCTCAGAGGCAGCTCAGCAGCAGGTGTAAAGCCCCGTTTGAAGTGTGTGGAACCATCGCACAGAACAATCTGATGTCTCTGCAGACGCTGTCGGCAGGAACCACTGGTGTTGCTGTCCGTGGCAGCTTCTGGCTGCAGTGCAGTTCTCACAGTGCAGCAGCAGTGAAGGCACCACGTGTCACCAGCTGCCCCAGCCCCAGAGCTCAGGCCAGCTGGCACCACTCATCAACTCATCCTCCACAGCACCACTGCCAAGCACTGCCCGGGCTGGAGGCCGAGGTTCACGTGGACACAAATGGGACAACGGGGAGATGATGCTCTCCAGACTGACAGTCAAAATGCAAAACCCTGCACAGGGCCTTAGGAATGGCAGTGAAATTCCCTCCTTTCTGCTGCTAAAGCTTCTTTCAAACTACCATGTGAGCTCTACTCCCTCTTTAATTAAAACTGTTTATGTCTGATTTCTATCTGATTGGAAGAGACTCTTGACTCATCGTCAGTAAGTCCTGGGGTTTGATGCTGGCAGAAGGAATGCTCCCAGAGCTGTGTGCCAGCACTGACAGACACAGGAGTGCCCCAGCACGAGTAGCACTCTGCCTGTGAAGGGCACCACATCCTGACTGACTGCAACTCCTCAGTGTCATCAGGGTGAGTTTGTGATTCCTGCTTTAACAGGATCCAAGAGTTCTCCCGACTCATGAGGGAGTGCAACACAAACCTGTGTGCTCAATAACTGAGTTCTAGGGGGCTTTTTGGAACAACATTTCTAACAATGCTGGTTAATACCCATTTTCCATTTCCTTTCAGTAGCCCATGCAATTTTATTTGTTTTTTTCATACATATGTGCAAGTACCAGTTCAGTTTTGTCGTAAGACTCACAAGAGCCTGGTTTTAAAGCAGAGACCTCTCAACAATTTTTTCCACACTAGAAAAGCCTATCATGATCATTCACTTCTGATCAGTAGGAAGGGAAGTAAATAATCTCAAGCACTGAAGTACTGAACACACAGCAGAGAGAGCATACCTTCATTATTTTTGAAGTCTTCATGTACAATAGGAAGATCAAGTCTAATCCGCTTGAGGCAGGTCTGCAGGTGGGAGATTAAGACATTGGTGTTTCATCTGTAGCCAGTTTTTATGGTCAACTTTGGGAGGATGGGAAAACCACAGCAATTTCATTTGACACTTTATTACTCTGAAAAAAATACTCCTTTCACTTCATGTCCATTTGACACACAGACCTTCAATGCTGTGGATCATCTTCCCAGTCCTCCATCTATCACCCAGCCAGGTGAAGCTGAATTCTTTATCAGTCTTCTTTTGCAGGTTTAAACATTAAAAACGAACCAAATAAAACCCAAAACCCCAACCAGGTCCAGCTGGTTAAGCAAGAACTGGTTAAAGTTCTTGCTGTGGTTAAAGATGTCCTGAAAATGCTGAAGCCAATTCTCTGGAGGATTATTTCAAATAAAGAAAGGTTGTATCTAAATACAAATATAAATACCAGACAGAGCTCTAAACTGAGAGATATTAATCTAAATAACATTATACTTCTGAGCAGTATGCACAACCTAAGTCTTCTTTTGCTGCATATTTGTTCCCCTAAATCTAACTCTTGCACTATGCCAAACACCATGAAGAGAAACTGTCAGAAACAATTCATACCTGAACTTCCTTTTTGCTTCCCAAAGATTCCACTCTGTCAATAAAATCCTCAAACTGCAGTTTTGGGAACAGTCTGTGAGCCCAGTGCTCCATGTGTTGCATCAGTGTCTTCAGGTCCTCTGCCTAGAGCAGAAAAGACAAAAGCCAGCTACTAAAGCTGACAGAGAAGGGAGACAGCAGAGGGAAAGGGGACAGGAATTCCTGAGAACATGGAGCTCCTGCAGCTTGACAGTCTCTGGAAAATGCCAGCAGTACCCATGTGTGGGTAACCTTTCCTTCCTCCTGCCGCAATCCGTGTCAGTGTAATCTCAGGCTGTGAGAACAGCACTGATACAAGCTCAGGGGAGCATCTGCACATCCTGTGAAACATCTGCAGGTCCTGAAGCATTGTCCTTAAACAATCAGGGCTGAAATAAATCCACAGGGGCACAGGTGGCATTGATTCTGATGTTTAGAATGCAGATACATCACAATAAGCTGATCCAGGAAAGGTTTTGGCACCTTTCAGCACTACTGCCCAGTTCCTGTGTGCCTGCAGTGGCAATGAGAACATTTTTGCCATGGATGCTCTCTGTAAAGCAGAGGTGTCCTGGCAAGTGTGCCAGCAGAATCATGGA
This sequence comes from Illadopsis cleaveri, assembly GCA_013399915.1. Taxonomy (NCBI): domain Eukaryota; kingdom Metazoa; phylum Chordata; class Aves; order Passeriformes; family Timaliidae; genus Illadopsis; species Illadopsis cleaveri. The sequence continues at coordinate 537,760 of VXBB01024199.1, read as the reverse complement.
ATAGTTTGGCTTGAAAAAATCCTCAAAGATCACTGAGTCCAACCACCCCCCCAGCACTGCCAAGGCCACCACTAAACATGTCCCAAGTGTCACATCTGAATGTCTTTTAAATCCCTCTGGGGATGATGACTCCACAGCACAGCCTGCCCAGGGCTGGACAACACCCTTGGTGAAGAGATTTTCCCTACTAACCAATCTAAACCTCCCTGGCACAACCTGAGGCTGTTTCCTCTTGTCCTGTTGTTTGTTACTTGGGAGAAGAGACTGACCCTCCCTTGTCTACAACCAATGCTATAAAGATATGTAAAGGAAAGTAAGCTCTGCATGTTTAGTGCATCCAAAACAGTAAGAAAGCTTGTAAAGAAAGTCCTGGTTTCTCTTTGCTCAAGTGCTATGTCACACTTTTTTAAAAAACCTTGGGATTCAAAACCCTGCTTGTATGGACAATACAAGAGTCACAGATGTGATATTCTACTTTGGGAGTTGAGAAAAAGATGATCAAAAGATGGATTTTGTTAAAACATTTCATTTTTGTTTTAAAATTTGCAGCTCCAAACCCCAGCAGGGTTTGCTCAGATACTGCTGGGAAGCTGGCTAATCAGAGAACTATCAATTCTCCCTGTATCAGATGGGCAGCACTCTATCAAATTTACATCAACCTCCCAGGAAACAAAACCAAAGCTCATCAGGTCTTACCTCGTGCCCTTTACCCTTGAACTTCACGTTGTCAAACATGTGTCTCAGAGCTGGGAGTCCCCTTTCTGAAATTAACCTGGGAACAGGAATGGGGGTGTTATTTGAAACCCACACTTTCTTCTTTCAATTAACAAGTGAAAAAAAAAACAAATAAAGAAAAAACTCTCACATTCCTTAAACCAGCCTAAAGCTTGGATTCTTTCTATTGATTATAAAAAACTCACACCAGTTTTAGAGGCACCTTAATGATTCTCCCACAGGCCTACACCAAACTCAACACATAAAGAAATATTCTATATAAAATTACCTCTGAGCATCTAACCTAGGCCTTGGTCTTTTAACTGCTTTCTGTGTGGTCACAGCAGAATCCTTTGTTTGGGACTGCAGGTTTCCATCTGGATCTGGGGAAGAAAACAGCATCATTTAAGTATTCAAAGTAATTGCCATCACCTAGGATTGTATCATGTACATTTTAAGTTTCTACTTGTATTTCTGGTAAGTGCATTGAGAGTGCATCCAACACTCTTTATCTCTTCCAAAAGCCAAGTCATAAAGAGTAATTATAGATCAGTGCTGTATAATTATTTAGAGAAACATTATGTCACAAGAGCTTCAGTTTTATAAAGATTCCTTTGTGCACATATTTTCATGGAATCTACAAAAATAAACTTTTCCCCAGAACTGGAAAGCATCGCATGATTAACAATTTAAATTTACAGTTTGTTTTCTGCCTATTTGTATGCACTGAAGTCCAACACCACTGATTTCGATTGCACAGCATTAAAATGGGATTTTTAGGGGTCCCGGGTGTTCACCTCCATTAGCCTGAGCCCATTCTGCATCGTCTCTTCCTGGAGAGGCAGGAGGTGGAAGAGGTGGGAATTTTTCGTCTTCTGTATTCTCATAATCAGGAAGATCAAACAAGTTGTTCTCTAAAGGATCTAGCATTGCCACAAAGAAGCCTTTTTTCTCCTCCTGCAGAATATACCAAAAGCGTTTAAAGAGAANCGGCCCTTTCCCCAGGGCCCCCGGCCGGGCTGAGGCGGTGTGAGGACAGGCTCTATTTCCGCAGCCCTTTCCCCAGCGGCTCCGAGCGTGAGGCAGCGCGCGCCGGGCCGAGGGGCCGGGGCCGCCCCCGCGCGCGCCGAGGCCCGCGAGAGCCCCGAGTCTCGCGAGGTCCCGAACGCGGCTCAGGCGTTTTGGCGCCAAAACGCGGTGGGCGTCTGAGGTGATCTCACGGCTGTGGAGTCCGGAAATGCTCAGGGTGGGACGAGACGTTACAGATCATCTCATTCTCATTCCAACGCTCCTGCTGTCGTCAGGGACATCTTCCACTTCCTCCAAGCTTTCTTCCAGCTTTCTCCAAGTCCCGTCTAGCCTGGCTTTGGACACTTCCAGGGATGGAACAGCTGCTCTGGGCAACCCGTGCCAAGCCTGCACCACCGTCACAAGGAGGAATTTCATCCTAATATCCCATCTAAACCTACTCTGTCAGTTTGAAGCNATACTGCTGGGAAGCTGGCTAATCAGAGAACTATCAATTCTCCCTGTATCAGATGGGCAGCACTCTATCAAATTTACATCAACCTCCCAGGAAACAAAACCAAAGCTCATCAGGTCTTACCTCGTGCCCTTTACCCTTGAACTTCACGTTGTCAAACATGTGTCTCAGAGCTGGGAGTCCCCTTTCTGAAATTAACCTGGGAACAGGAATGGGGGTGTTATTTGAAACCCACACTTTCTTCTTTCAATTAACAAGTGAAAAAAAAAACAAATAAAGAAAAAACTCTCACATTCCTTAAACCAGCCTAAAGCTTGGATTCTTTCTATTGATTATAAAAAACTCACACCAGTTTTAGAGGCACCTTAATGATTCTCCCACAGGCCTACACCAAACTCAACACATAAAGAAATATTCTATATAAAATTACCTCTGAGCATCTAACCTAGGCCTTGGTCTTTTAACTGCTTTCTGTGTGGTCACAGCAGAATCCTTTGTTTGGGACTGCAGGTTTCCATCTGGATCTGGGGAAGAAAACAGCATCATTTAAGTATTCAAAGTAATTGCCATCACCTAGGATTGTATCATGTACATTTTAAGTTTCTACTTGTATTTCTGGTAAGTGCATTGAGAGTGCATCCAACACTCTTTATCTCTTCCAAAAGCCAAGTCATAAAGAGTAATTATAGATCAGTGCTGTATAATTATTTAGAGAAACATTATGTCACAAGAGCTTCAGTTTTATAAAGATTCCTTTGTGCACATATTTTCATGGAATCTACAAAAATAAACTTTTCCCCAGAACTGGAAAGCATCGCATGATTAACAATTTAAATTTACAGTTTGTTTTCTGCCTATTTGTATGCACTGAAGTCCAACACCACTGATTTCGATTGCACAGCATTAAAATGGGATTTTTAGGGGTCCCGGGTGTTCACCTCCATTAGCCTGAGCCCATTCTGCATCGTCTCTTCCTGGAGAGGCAGGAGGTGGAAGAGGTGGGAATTTTTCGTCTTCTGTATTCTCATAATCAGGAAGATCAAACAAGTTGTTCTCTAAAGGATCTAGCATTGCCACAAAGAAGCCTTTTTTCTCCTCCTGCAGAATACACCAAAAGCGTTTAAAGAGAAGCAGCGAGGCTGCCACAGAAGCAGATGAACGTCAATTATATACAATATTTACAGCTTTTTCAGGGAAAGATCTGCCAACCAGATCATCGTACAAATTGAACAGCAGATACCATACAGAGGATAACACAACCCAGCCTTGCTAAGCCGAATAAAATTATTCGGGTTTGTGATGTTTCAACTCGTCAAAGTTACTTGGGAGTGGAAGGAATTAACCAAAACAAGTGGATTCCTGACCACAGATGGAGCCGAGTGCCACTCACATCCCTGACCAAAGCCTTCGGGAGTAGAGTGGCAATTCCCCAAATTTACAACTCACCCACTTCGAAAGGCAGTCTGGAGGAGAATTCCCCTTTTGCGGCTGCTCAAGGGACGCTAATTCCGGAGCCGCCGGCAGGAGCGGGGNAGCTGCTCTGGGCAACCCGTGCCAAGCCTGCACCACCGTCACAAGGAGGAATTTCATCCTAATATCCCATCTAAACCTACTCTGTCAGTTTGAAGCCATTTCCCCTTGTCCTGTATCTCCACATCCTGGTAAATAGTCCCTCTCCATCCTTCCTGTAAGGTCCCCTCATGAACTGGAAGGCCACAGTTCCAGGCCAAAAGTTTCTCCAGGCTGAACAATCCTAGTTCTCTCAGCCTTTCCCCATAGGAGAAGTGCTCCATCCCCTTGATCATCCTGGTGCCTGCTCTGAACTCACTCCCCTTCCTGTGCTGGGCTCCAAGGCTGAAGCTGCAGGTGGGGTCTCACCTGAGCAGGGCAAAGTAGCAGAATTCCCCCTCACTTGCAGCCCTCCCTGGGATCAGCCCAGGATACACTTGGCTTTCCAGGCTGCCA
>VXBB01024199.1:485531-527891 GCA_013399915.1 Illadopsis cleaveri | reverse complement strand
GGAAGTCTCTCGGACCTGTCCGAAGTGGGGCCGCGGCCGCTCCGTCCGCCCGCCTGCGCGCCGTGTGCGGGCGAAAATGCCGAAGAAGAAGCCCGGGCCGATCCAGCTGAACCCCGCTCCGGATGGATCCGCCGTGAACGGGACCAGCTCTGCAGAGTGAGTGCAGCCGGGGGTGCGGGCCGGGCCGGGCCGGGCCGGGCGCTGTCCGCGGGGTGCGGTGCTCCCGAGCCCGTCCTGCCCCGCAGCCCCGGCCCGGCTGCCGCAAACACCGAGGGCGGGGAATCCCGGGCTGCCCCGGCTGGGGGATACTCGGAGTCTCCTCCGCAGAGCAAGGGGATGCTGCCTGCGGTAATAAACAAACTTCTGTCACATCCGCGACGGAAAAGAACCTGGTGGAAAAAATAGGGGGAAACTTGTATAACTCCTTTCTCATAGTCCGTAATGGTGTCTGCTGGGTTCTTAGCTTATGTAATTATCTAGTAATGCCAAATTACACGTTTCCTATGGCATATTTCATAAACGTGCGTGTGGGAGAATTTATACTGGAACCCGCAAATTTGTAGAAAAGGTGTTTTGTTTTGTTTTGCCTCGTCCTTGGCTTTAACCCAAACAATCGTTAGTTTGAGCAAATCTGTTTTTCACTAATTGGCATGTTGTGCTGGGTACGGCAGGGAGTGTGTGTGGAGATACGGCTTCGGAGCTCCTCTGTGTGCAACACAAACATGACACTGTAAATGTGGGAAGGGCTGAGCTAATCACGGGGACACTTCTGGGGGAAAAAATACTGAATATTGGATGGTTGCATGGCGCTGATAAAGCTTCTGTTGCACGTTTCTCACGGATGTGGGTGGGCAGGCACAAGACCAGCACCTCGAAGTGATGAAATGTTACAGAAGGTTTTCATTTGAGGTTCACGGGTCAGTGTTCACACCTTGATTTTTTAGACAATGGTGTCGGGCTAGCCCTACAGGGAGCCTTGAAACAAAGGTGTGTCTTGGAGGAGCAGATTCTTGCCCCTGTATGGTCAGGTCGGTCCTCTCGGGGAGATGTAAACTGAGCTGAGATGTGCTGCTGTACCACGGTGACACAGAGGATGTGAGGCAGGCTTGCAGTGATATGTGCAAGTCTTGGGCTTTAAAGTGCTCTGTATTCATCAGTGCCACGTTTTCACACAGGCTCAGATCTCGTTTCACCACCCAAACATCTTAAAAAAAAAGTAAAAAAATCAAACAACCAAAACCAAATCGACCGCAAAAGAAGTGTAACCCCGAAACCAAGCAAACACCTCCCAAAAATTAAAAAATTCAGCATCTAGCAGCTCCAGCTGTCATTTCTAGCAAACTCTTTTGATGATCAACTGAGCGATGAGCTGTTTAAAAACTGTTCTTTGGCAGGAGTTACTGATTGTATCTAAAGCATTATGATCTGAATATTAGAGAGCTTTTGTTCTGGATTGACAGGGGGAAAATACTGTGTTTTTATATTTGCTTGGGTAGCACTTTCCAGTCGGTTTTCTCAAGGCAGTTGGGAATATGTTGATTTAGTCTTCAGGGATCTCGTTGCATTTTAGTCTTGTTCTGCAGAATAAATCTGATACACCAATCACTTGCTGCTTGTAGTACCTGATGTAAATCACCTCGCTCCCAATATACTCAATATCGTATCTCTTCCCTCAAGAAGTGTCATTAATTTTAAATTGCTTTTACGTGTATGGTACTCATTTACTTGTTGGAAGCCTTTGGAGACTCCTGGGAGTGCTGAGTCTTTTCTGCACTGATGAACAACTGCCTTGCTTCATTTTTTGCTCCGTGTGTTGATTTGGCTGGAGTTTGTGTGTGTGAGTCCCAGACTTCTGGTCTGTGTCGCACACAGGACTTTATACCCTGCTTTTGCCAGGCTTAGAGGTGTCCAGTATTTTTAAAAGAAGTAGCTTAGTGAAAGTAAATTCAGCAACTGGTTGTCCTATATACAGCCAGGATTAATTAATCATGGAAATATCCCCTCATCCTGCTAATTTTAAGCCCTCATTGTGAAAGATTTCAAATAGCAAAGAACAGTTGCATCAGAATTTGGATATGTTTTTGGAATTGAGTTGAAAGCAGTTTTGTTTTTCATTTCCTTAATCTGTAAGGTTGTTTATTTTCCTCCCCTCTCCCGCTCTGGGTTTTTTCCCCCTTTGGTCACTGCCTGAGTTCCTCAGTCAGGTGTTTGTGAGGCTGTTGTGCATTCCCAGGCGTTCCAAGTATGCCGTGCATCCCTGCCCTGCCATATTCACACTTCCTAAAGCCCCGAGCCTGCTATCATGGAATTTTGGCCATGTGAGGCTCCAGTCACTCGTTCCATACACAAAGCTGTCCTCCCGCAAACCTCCGTGCTCCTCAGGGATGGCAAAGCACGGAAGGAGCTCGAATGACTTGGCAAAGCAGAGAGGACGATTCCGAGCGATTCCTGTCTGTGAGTGTGTGAAGGACCCGACCATCCAGCAGGAAGGAAGTTATTTAGGCCCGAGGGTGATTTTGGCACAGACCCAAACGGATGTGCACGGGCCGTGGGGAGCTGCGGGCTGGAATTCCGAGACTTTCTCGCTGTCACAGGGGGAAGGTTCTGTAACTCATTAATGCTTTTAGGAATGAGCACTTCTGACACCACGACTTCCTGGCAGAAAGGAAGGGGAAAGGGAGGAGATGAAAGAAGGAGCTGGATGATTCAGGATGTCCTGCTTTGCATTTGTGTCCTGTCCTCTGTCTTCATCCTTATTTGGTGATGGGAGCTCATTGACTGGAGCAAGGGAAAGCTTATAGCTCATGGTGTGGGGCTTTAAAGGTATGCAGGAGGCCTGTATGTGCATGACTCTTTTCCCTTTTTTCATTTCTTTTTTATCCCTTTTTTTTTCTGGAAAAGTAGTATAAAGGGGAGTCAGTGCGCTTACAATTTAAATACATGTATCCCGAATATTTAAATGAAACTTTCACAATGTTTCTCTCCGACAGCAGATTTTGTCACTTGTAGCAATTACTTAACCACAAAATCCTGTAGGAAGAATTTTTCTCCAGGGCCTTCCCAATCCCTGGCTGTGCCCAGTTGGACAATAGAGACAATTTCATGCAAGGTTTTCCTGTGCCCTGAGCTTCACTTCTGTTTTTGACACTTCCCGTGGAGTTGTGGTTGCACGGCGAGGGCTGAACCTTTCTGAGCTCTGAGCTGCCTTGGCTCCTCAGGCTGAAACCAAGATGACACTGGCCAGCTGTAGATTTAATTTCATTCCTTGGAGCTGCACAGATATAATTGTGCAAAGCTTCTGCAGAGAAGGGAAAAAAAGAAACCCCAACTAAGCAAACCTGAATGAAAATTAATTGAAGGAAAACTATTCTGGCTGAATGTTCTGGGGTAGTTTAGTGTCTTAATAGCCAAAAGAAACAAGAACAAATCTCCAATTTATGGAGTTATGTTCCTTTCAAACTTCTGATTCCCTGTTTCTTAGAATATCTGACTGTTTTTACCCAATTTTTGTTTCTCTGAAGCCAACCCAGCCTCAGAACATGAAGTAGAAAAAAAAAAGCAGGTTTTGAGATAATACCACTTTCCATATTAGAATAAGTTTTTTGCTCACATGAAAAGAAAGATACTTCATGAATTTCTTTAATTGCATCTTTAAAATAAAAAAAAGTCAGAGAGAAGGGTTCAAACGAACTCTATTGAAGCCTTATTTTTTGTCTTGTCTCAGTAAATCCAAACAACTTTCTCAGCTCTGGTGTTAAAACATAAACCTTCCAAAAGTGCCTGGGATTTGATTGAATACAAAAATGAAAACAATTCTTTCTAAAAGTTGAGTGCCACTGACAGTCACATATTTTATGAGGTTTGACACAATGGGATTGAAGTGATTTTTTTTTCTTTTCAAAATGTAACTCTGTATGTGTTTTAGCAACGACTGGTGTCTCCCAAATCAAGCCTGAGCTGTGACTTCTGCAAATCTCAGTTGTGAAGTATCAGCTACAATAGGAGGTTTGTGTTTAATCAGATAAAAATGAGAGCAAAAAAAAATGGACAACAGAATTTGCATATTTTCCAATGTGCTGAAAAGAAATGGGCTCTTGAGAGGCATTTAAGATGCTGTCCATAGGTCTTTACCACCTTAGGAACTGTATTTCTTTTTAATAAAGAAAGAAAATCCAAAGCAAACTGTGAGTAGAACCAAGTCATCGGGCACAATGTGGTTTTTCAGGGTTTTCTCTTTGTAAAGCCTTAATTACAGTAAATCTGTGCCTTAGAACTGTTCCAGCCAGAGAGTAATTTGGTAAAAATGGGAGACTGCAAATTCCAGTCATAGTTTGAGTGTTAATTAATCAGCCTTTTCTTGTTGTTGCTGTTTATTCTGGTGAAATTGCATTTAAGGCAGTCCCTGAATGGCAGGTGCAACTCCCTGCATTTGCTTGGCAAAGGAAAGTTTGGGGATTGTGCAGAGCAGGTTTGCACATCAATATATATTCCAATTTGCAAAGTAAACAATTGCCTACTTACTTTGCTTGCTGCAATCATGTTTTCCAGTGTCTTTCTCAAGGGAGCTTCAGTTTGGGTTTTTGAGTAGGAGGGCAGGCTGTGTCCCATCAGAGCTGTGGGGTTGTGGAGCTTTGGGTTTGGGTTTTTGGGCTTTAAGTTTCCGTTGTGAGCTCTTTCCCAGAGGATTTGCCCTCCATTTTTTAATCAGTTTTCTTGGACGTGAGATTAGATAAAAGGAAAGGAAGATTTTCATGGAGTTGTTCACTTTAATGCTTGCAGGGTCATTTCAGCCTTGCTTCGGGGGGGATTTTTTATGTGAGTTTTTTTCCCTTTGGAATTCCTCAGACTTCAGGGGAGCTTTTTTTGCCTGTGTGCAGTGTTCTGGAAGATTAGACCCTGGAATTTTATGACTGATCTGGTTGGATTGTGGTTGCATTCAATATACATGTAGAATTACTGCAAGCTTGTAAATATTAAAAAAAAAAGAGAGAAACTTTCTTTTTTTTAATCCACTGCTAATGAAGGATTAATCGAGCTTCCAAATGCATGTGATATGAGAGAGTGCATTTTAAATTAAATATACTCATGCACAGCTTTCTCTTTTAATGTGCTTGAGCCTGGCATAGTCCTTCACTGAATTAGAAATACCATTTTAATGTTACTTAAGTACACTAATAGAACATGTGATCTGTTATAATAAAATAATGAAAAGTCAGACCCTGCAGCACCTCAAAGACTTGTGCTGGAAAAAATTATGACTAAGTGGACACCACTAGCACAGAAATGAATGCAAGGGGCACATTGACCTGTGCAGCTCTTACTGGCTGTAGGCAGCTTTTTGTTGACAATTATGGATGTAGGAAGGATTTTAAGACATTTAATACTGTCTTGTTATGTTCTGACAGTCAGATTTTAGCATAATGATGGTAATGGAGGAATACTTTAGTTTGTATGAGGTGTCTTTTTTTTTTTCCCAAAAAGCTTAAATTGGTTTAGGGGAGTTAAAAACTGGGGGTAAAAATAAACGTTGCTGAGGAAATGTGAGGAGGATAAGTGGTGAGGGAAGTGCAGCTGTGCTCGTGGATCCAGCTGCTTTTCTTGTCCTTAACACTGAGTCTGCAGACGGTCACAGAGGTGTGATTTCACAACAGAGCTTGTGCAAGATCCTGCCCTTCTGCAGAAGTCTCTCCTCTCCTGGCTGTGCCTGTGTCTGCTGAGAGCTCAGGACACACCAGAGGAGTTCTCAGAGTCCATCAGCATTGGGGCACCCCCAGCTCAGCCAGGGAAATAATCCCACTGAAAATGTGCAGTATTTTTAGTTAATTTGTGCATGGGTTACTTGTGGCTTGGGGCAGAGTGAGACCAGCAGCTCCTGCCTTGGCAGGATGGAGTGACAGAGCACAGGGAGCCTGAGAGATGCTGGAATTCAGAAATTGCAGCCATTCCTGAGCAGCACATGTTTTAATTGAGTAGTCTCAGGTCTCTGCTTCAAGAGGAACAAATCACCTGTGAGAGCTTCCAGTGTTATCCTGTAGCCAAAAAAAGGGATTGAGAGGGTCTGGGTAAACCCAGCATGTAATTGAATTATTTATTGGTATAACAACAGTGCTGCAGTTGTTAACCTGGAAAATGGGGGTTTGGGTTAGCACTAACTTAAAAAAACCCAAACATGAACATTGTGGGGAATTTACGTGAGGCAGGAAATACAGCAGCCAGTTTTTACAGTGGATTTTGATTACGTATTTCACTGTATACAGGAGAAACATTCTGAAATGAGCTGAGTAGGAATTTTCTATGAGGTCTGATAAACCTTTCCATCTCACCTTTAGGTAGTTTGTTCCCTTTCAATTACTAAATTCTAAATTTTCCAGTGAAAAAGCTCCTCCCCCTTTTTGCCTGCGTTACATTTTTTCACAGCTGCATTTGTTCTCCCACCATTGCCCTGGGGGTTGACTGGGCTGTGTAAAGTGTGCAAATTCCACTGCCAAAACACAGGAATGTCTCTTGGAGGAAGAAATGCTGGCTGGAAAAACTGAATTTTTGGGGAGTCGTGTTCTTTCTTCCTAAGACTTCTTTTTTTTTTTTTTTTTGTTTTTTGAGTGGATTTCTTTTTCTAATCACTTATGTTGCTAGAAATTAATAATCAGATGATTCCTGCTTTTCTATGTGCTCAGTATTACTCAGACAAAGTCGTGGTTACACTTTGGAACAGAAGTGCAAGGCTTCCTGCCCACGGCAAGGGAACAACTGGGAAAGGCTCATCCAGAGCTCAGCATCTCTTGGCAAACATCTGTGTTGGAGCCTTTGTCATCCTGAGTCCTGTGTGAGCAGGAGGAAGGGGGATTCCAGCAGAACTACTCCCTGCTGAGAGCTCAGGATGGGATTTCCACCTGGATCCAGCCTCATCCATCATCAAGTGAAAGTCCATAACAGGGACAGATTATTTTACTTTGCATCCTGAGCACCAGCATGGAGATATTCCAACAGTGTGGGATTCTTTGGATGAACAAGAATCTTCTTAAAAACCTCCTTATGGGTTTTTATAACAAACCCTTGAAACTTCCTGGCAACTCTTCTCCCTTTCTTGCAGGGTTTTGTACAACTCAGCATTGTTCTGTGCTTTTCCAGAACTTTTTTTTTTCAGTGTGGTGGGAAGATGAGTCAGCAGGTTGCAGAACACATTCCTTTGGGGAAAAAAAATGTTCGCTTTGGATATAGATATGTGAATATTTCTGCATGTATTGGTACACTCAATTCATATATTAAGTAAAAGTTATTAATTTATTTTGGTAAATGGCTGACAAATGTTCGGTGTTATGCAATCCATCCATTTGAAATCCAGGCAAACCTTCCATCCCTGGCTTTCTCAGAATCCCAGTGATGGAGCTTTTTGTCTGTTTTCAGACAGTTTCTGGCAGTTTCTTTTCCTGGTCCCTGCTGTGGTCACTGTGGCTCTGGATGGAGCTTGTCCTGCTGTGGAGTCTCAGTTCTAACCCTGGCCTTGGAAACTGATCCTGTAACTTCATCTTTTCTATGATTGTGGTGTCCCTCAAAGGCTGTGTAGCTACCACATGGGAGAGTTGGGAAGATACTGTTACTGTAACTATTATATCTGTTCATCCTTTGTTTTTGTCATTGTATTTAACTCCTACTTCAGAGACTTAAACCAGTGAAAATGCAGGCCCTGGGTAAATATGTGTGTCAGCTGATGATCAGAATTTGTAATTCTGTGTGTCCTCTGTGTTGTGCTTTAAGTATCCAGTCAATAAGTTCATTTTTCTGTCCATAAGGAAGTTTTACTTGCCCTGTGGTTCCTTTATCCTGATCATGTGTGGTGTTGGCTGGGAAAAATCCATGGTGTGCAGACATGAAAGGGAGATGGAGACCTTGGATTTCTGGTTCTGAAGGTTTGGCTGTAGAATTTCGTAACTTGAGATTACAAAGTTGATTTAGGGCAAATTTTCAATGCAGTGGTACAGTAAGTCCTGAGGAAGCCTCTTAACCCAGAAAAAACCCCCAAACTCCCTCTCTGTGGTGTTGTTTAGCCACAGAGCTCAAAATGCCCAAGGGGTGCCTGAGCCTTGCTGGCAGCTCCTGCTGCCACTCAGGATAAGGGGCTGGAACACCAGGGGATGGCTGGGAACAGCTGGAAAACATCTGGTGGGAAGAGGCAGCCAGGGCATGAATCTGGAATCTCTGTGCCACCACTGGCTGTTCTGTCTGTGAGCTCTGCCTTCAGCTCACTTTGGCTTAGGTGAGGAAAATGCAATGTTTAATGGGATGGTGCTGAGGCTAAAGAGAAAGAGAAGGAGGCTTCAAGCAATGGTTCCCCCCAGCAGCTCAGCCTGGAGGGAGTTTTGGAAGTTCAGCTGTCCAGTTGGCTGGAGACTCAACAGGAGATTTGAATTTGTGTCGTCTGTTTTCTTCTTTAAAACTCATGCCTGAATTTCAGCCTTAGAAAAATGAGAATTTACATGAAATTAGGGTTGCAGGATACTCTTTTGGACAGAGCAGTGCTTTTCTAATAGTTTTGTTTTGCATGCTTTTTACTGAGAACTAGATTTTAATCAAAAGCCTGCCTCTTACTGGGTAATTTATTTTTTTTTCTGGCAATATTAAACCTCACTCTATGCCATGCAATGTTGCTGCAATGTGGAAGTGGATGGTATGTTAGATATTAGGGAAAAATTCTTCCCTGTGAGAGTGGGCAGGCCCTGGCACAGGGTGCCCAGAGAAGCTCTGGCTGCCCCTGGATCCCTGGCAGTGCCCAAGGCCAGGTTGGACAGGGCTTGGAGCAGCCTGGGACAGTGGAAGGTGTCCCTGCCAGGGCAAGGGTGGGACAAGATGAGCTTTAAGAAACCAGTCTGTGATGTTCAGATGAAAAATCCACCTAGAAATCCCACCTAAGTCCAAGGGAAATTTTTGAAGCTCCTCTAACACTTTGCAAGAATTGAAAAATCAACAAGGGTTGAAAACCAATGTATTTTTCCAAAACAGACTCCTTTGCATTTACAGGGAATTTGGACTTTTTTTGAGTTGTTGCTCTGACTACAAGTTTTATGAGGCTGCACTGGACTTAGCCCAGACAGACACCTGTGCTCTAAGCTGGGAGACTTCTGGAATTACATTTATCTTCCATGTTATTCTGTGAACTTCTCTTTGTTAAAAGGAGAAGTTTAATGAGAATTTGTCTTGTTGCCCAGGTTTGGCAGAGTCACACAACATAGTAGTCTGTCTTCTCAAAACCACAGAGTGTCTTCATGTTCCTAACACTTAATTTCAGCTCCCTGATTGAGGTTGTTCATGGAAATTATGTAGTGAACTGCCTACTTTCTTCTCCAAATTGACAGTTGTGTGGGCTTGGGGAAAGCATTAATGTCACTGTTCTGGAAAACAACCCCCAAGCTTTGTATCCTCATGCGACAGGGGATCTGAAAGTGAAAGTACTTCTTGATGCTTTCACTCATGCTAATTGTTCAGCTTGCAGCACTGATAGTAATGCCTTTGAACAGATATTTGACAAATTAGTGGTAAAGACTCTCAGATGTTTTTTTCTTTTTCCCCTGCCACACTTTTTTCTTCTCTCTCTGAAGTCGACTTTAGAGTTGAGTAACAGCTTTTCTGTAGCCTTTAGGGTTGAGTGTATGATTAACTTTGCACTAACATGAATTAGAAAAAAAGCTCCCAGGGATTTGGAGTACTAGTATTAATTAAGGATTTATTTTCTGCTTTTTGTTATGCCATTATGTGCTAGCAGACTAAAAGCAGCATTTCTCTTCCTGTTACTGCTTCCAAGAGAACAAGTGTGTTGTAAAGTGTTCATGCCTCTCCTCCAGGAGTGCTTTCCTGATTGCTGAGGTGGCTGTCCCCAAAACCAGGAGCTGAGAATCTGCACTTGCCTTCTGTCCATCTGTGTGTGCGGAGTGCTCTCACTCTGCACAATCTGTGACTCCTCCCTGCCCAGCCCTCATGCAGGAAATCCAAATTTGCTCCTTGTCCCCTAAGCCACTGCTCTGTCCCTGCAGTACCCAGCTCTGTGTGATGTGCATGTGTTTAGTGATTATAAATCATTGAAGGTTGATGTTTGAAAAGAAAATCTGAACGAAATTGTCAGCCAGCTCATAAAGGAGCAGTGTGATGGGCTCAAGAATTGGAGAAGAGGCATTTAAATTGAATTTCCCTGCTTCCTAAAGGATTAGTGTGATGGGCTCAAGAAGTGACCTGGAGGTGGGCTGGTGTTTGTGACACCTTGTCTGTGCAGGGGTTTGTGGATGAGACCATGGGCATGTCTGGGGAGCAGAGAACAGGATGTTCAGTGCAGTGACTTGAGGTGTTGCTGGGCTTTATTTACTTGGGCTTCTTGTGTCCACCCAGGATTCTTTTTACCCAAGCATCCTCTTCTGGCCGTTGGCAGAAGGTGAGGGACTGGGGGAGGTGGGAATTTAAAGATCCCAGATGAGCTTGCCCAGGGTGAGGAGTCCTTGAGTCTGAAAAGCTCCACTTTCCCAGCTGTGATTCTCCTTGGAAAACCTTTCTCACCTGCACCACGTGGCAGCAGAAGGGCTGGATGTGGCTCTCCCAGGATCTCACGTGGACAGGGATGAACATGAGGTTTCTCCACACCCATCAGGGGACATTGTTTGGGGAAGGTGGTCTGTGTTTGAGTTCTTCCTGCATTCTTTTTGAACTTGGGAGGTCACAGAAGTGCCACGTGGCCAGGGGGATGCTGCACTCTCAGAACACTTCCTTGAGCCCAGAAAGGAAGAAACAATGTGAAATAGTAGGAAAGATCCTCCCTGATCAAATGTGGGTGGAGAGAATTCCTCCTCTAGGGTACCTGGTACCTCATGCTGCCCTTGGAAGAGAGAAGGAAAGTCAGCTTTCCCAAAACTTGCCCTGAGTGTGTATTTTTTTTTAACTTTCCGTTTAGTAAGGAGGGAGATCTTGCAATAATTGTGAAGACACTGCACTGAATGCAGAGATGTCTGCTGGCTGTGCAGGGTATTTATCCTTCTGCCAGCTGCATGGGAAGGTGTTTCCTGGTGGTGTTCTGTGGGATTCCTCTGTTTCTTTAACAAATGGGGGAAGCAGCATTGACCTCCCCGTGGCTCCATCACCCTGGGAGAGCTGGATCCCATCCCTGGTGCAGTTTAGTGTGTGCTTGGCTTTCAGAGTGCTGGCAATAAATTAAATGATAACCTATTGCTTTAGAGTAGTGCTTGGCACCATGGAGCCCTGAGCTGATTTGATGATTTCCTGCTTTGATGGATCCCTGGCAAAGCCATGGTGCCTTGACAGTGAAAAACACAACTCCAAGACTGCAGCAGGTAATGGTGATGAATTTTAATGGGAATCTTTGTCTCTGAATAAAAGTTTTATATAAGATTAAGTAACTACCAGTGCTCCTTCTGGAGGCAGACACTTGCACAGTAGCATGTTGCTGTTTTAGCTGCCAAAGTTCCTGAACATTTTCGTGGTGCCTGGTGATGAACTGTCTAAAGTATTCCCCTTCTCTATTCTCTATTCTGTGTGTGCTGGTTTCATTCAATTTGTAAAACTCCCTGTGCAATGATTTACTTTTCCACCTGTTTGTGCTTTGCAATTTGCTGTGATGCTTTTACCTGGGGAGGTAAAGGTCCAGGTAACAGTCTCAGCTCCCAGTCAGGGGAGTGTTCTTACAGCAGTTGGAGTTAAAAACTGAAACTTCCTAAGTCCTGCTTCCTGGAAATACTCTGAGTAGGTTACACCACTAATTCTGATGACAAAAATACACCTTCTATTACCTATCTGCATTTTAAATTGATTAATGTCCAATCCTTAAGCAAAGAACCAGAATGAAAAAGAAAATCAATTCTTTCCTGATGCCTGACATTCAGTTATTATGGCTCTATTCTTATCATAAAACTAACTGGAGATGTTGGTAGTTACACTCTGAATAGTGATTCTGACAATGCATTTGCTGAGTTCATCTCTTTACAGTTAGAGAATTGGTCCTGAAAATCTGAGAATGTCACTGCAAGTAATGAAGGTTTTACCATTAGAGCTTAGAACATTCTCGAGATTTTACACTTGGTGGAGAAACCTGAGGTGCTGAAATTCAAGAGATCAATACTTTCCCATGTGTGAGAGCCTTTGGAATCTCTTGACTTGTATTCAAGCAGGGACCCCAGCAATAATTCACAGTTTCAAGCAAGGAAATGTCTGCTTTAAGTGAATGCCAAGTTTATTTAGGTTGAAATAGGCAACTTATTAAAAACAAAAGCTTTATCCAGACAAACATGAGACTAAAGTAGATGTGAGAAGTTCTATCCCAGCAATTTTTTTTTTTGTTCCTAAAGCATCAGCAGGACAGTTGTTTGTTCCATCACCCCAGCAGTCTGTCTGCTCCAAGTCATGTGCTCAAGCATCTCTGTGTTGTCTCCAAAGGCAAAAACCCCCTTCTGCCTGAGAGAAAAACTGAATAGTTGTTTTCTTCAAAGCACACTAAGGACAGCCTTGTTGCATCCTGTTTCTGTGTCTCTAGTTTGTTTTTTTTATTAGTCCAAATGGACAGCCCTGCCTTATCCAGTAGTCCTTAAAATGACAGCGAGTTTCTTCTCAAAGCTTGTAAATTATGATGAAGACTTGAGTTCTGTCTTGTCACAACAGTAATTTTCCAGGGTAAAACATGGAGTTTGTGTCCAGCATTCATTGCTCTGGAGTTTATTGCAGAAAAGTAAGGGGTGCTTAACTTTTCTCTTGGGGTCGTGGTGTAGGAAGAGCTGCTTCAGGTATATTCTAGGAAAGACACACCTCACTTTGACTTCAGCCTGGAATTTGTTGTTCACTGGGTGCATTTGAAGGAGAAAAAAATCATCCAGTGATTAGTCATTCAATTATGCATTTCTGAATTTCAAAAAATGTGTTTCTTTCTTAATGATTCGTCTTTAAAAGAGAGTCAGTAAAACAGATTAACTCGGATGTTCTTGCAAGCCATGTTTATCTATGTGAGGGGTTTTTCAGTGGGGATACTCCAGGATTACTGGTGTGTGATTATACAGGTATAAAACATGGTATGAGGACAGAAATGATGTTTCTCTTTAAAAGATAGTATAAAAATAATGTTGTTTTTGGTGCAGATGCTTCATTTTTAAGGTAAGATAGGGACAGTTGTGGTAGCAGCCATGCATCCTCTCAGCTGACCAGCTCCTCACTGGGTGTGAGGATGTCCCTTTGTACAACATATTTTCAAAGTGAACATTTTATGAAATGATGAAGAGAAATAGTTCTGATTATTGGTGAAATTTAAGTATTTTTTAAATGGAAAGTAGTTCCATTCTTCATACTTCTGAAGAAATGGATTCTCTTCCTCAAATTCTTCATCCTAGCAACACTGTATTCCCTGGAAATACTGCATTAAATTTGGTGAAGCAAAACAGGTATTTGCTGTTAAATATTTATTCTTGCTGCAACTTATTGTTGCAGTTGGAAGCAGGAAATTTTAAAGGAGCCTTTAAGTTGTCATATTGAAATGAAGTGTTTCCATAGGAACTGAAGCTGTAAAATGTTCCTGGAAAACTGAACTTGTGTCTGTAGTTCCAAACTTAACTCTTGTATAAAGTTTTGTTTTTCTATTTTGTGTTGCTTAAAGATTAAAAATGAGGTTTCCAGCAGATGTGTCCTTTAACAAAATTAAAATAAGCTTAAAACCTTTGGGCCAAAGACTTTCACATTTCCAGTGACCTTGTTTTGAGTGTTTGTTTGGCTGGGCTTGATGACTTTTTACTGATAGCTAAAGGAGAAACTTCTGAATGAATTGTTGGTTATACAGTCCTGTGAAAACCAGTCAATAAAACATTTAGGCAAACTCTGTAGGAAATTACAACACAACCTTGAAAACACACAACTAAAAATAGCATGGAGTGCTGTGCTGTGATTCAGGAGCTGTGTCTGACCAGAAATGCAGAGTCATTAAGCCACTCCTGGAGGTGGTGAAACTCAGCGTGCCTGGATTTGGGCAGCACCTCACGGATGGGGAAGCTGGATATCATGTGTTTGTCATTGTTTTATCGGGGATAAAACACAGTTTACTTAAATCAGAGTTGCAGTAACATCTCATGGGGGTGACTGTGCAGGTTGTGATGCCTTGGGAAGGCTGAGCTGAAACAGAGACTGGACAGAGCTGGAGAATAAAGTAGATATTTATTGAAAGGCCTTTAGGATACACCTTGGGCAGGACAAGAGCCTGACCAGGGCTACACCCAAGGTGGATCCAAAATGGTCACAAAAATGGACACAGATGGACCCAAAATGGACCCCAAATGGTTACAAAAATGGCTAGCCAGTCACGAGGTCTTACATTTTTATAAGTTTTGGTTCATTTGCATGTTGGGTTTAATTGTCCAATTACAGCTTCAGATTATGAGATCCCATCCTTCTTGTTCCTCCCTTCAGCCCACCCTTGTTTGTGCTTTTGGGCCTGAAAGTTGTCCTTGATGTGCAGCAGGAAAAGGATTTGTTTTGTCTCCCTGCTCTGCAGAGCTGAGTGACACTGAATGTGAGGCTCAGAGCTGCAGCCCTGAGCAGAATCTGAAAAACAGGACAGCTAAAACTTAAAGCATCCTAAATAACGTGTGCAGGTGCAAAAATGGAGTGATTTAACTCTGACCTCTGTTCCTCACCCTTCCCCTCACAGCACTGCTCAATCCTGCTCTTCTTTCTTGTGCAGGACAAATTTGGAAGCCCTTCAGAAGAAGCTGGAGGAGCTGGAGCTGGATGAGCAGCAGCGGAAGCGCCTGGAAGCATTCCTCACCCAGAAACAGAAGGTTGGGGAGCTCAAGGATGATGACTTCGAGAAGATCAGTGAGCTGGGAGCAGGGAATGGTGGTGTGGTCTTCAAAGTGTCTCACAAACCCTCTGGCCTCATCATGGCAAGAAAGGTGAGGGGGTCAGAAAGAACAACTTGGGGGTGATGTTTATAGAGGACAGCATCTCTAAAATATTTATTTATTTAAACTTTATTTCGTGAAATAACTGCTGTTGACACACAAAAATTATTATTTAATGGCAGCTTTGTGTTTCCAGAAGTAGGAAAGGTTGCACTTCCTCATCCTACATGAGCTTCCCAGTTTTTCAGACATAATGTCACACGTGTTAGTAATGAAAGGATTGGCATCTGTTCCTCCTTTTTCCTTTTCACTCAGGAGTAGGAGGCCTCAAAAATTGCTAGAAGTTATAAATTAGGCAAAAGTGGCAATGTTCTGTATTCTAGGCAATAAGTTTAGAGGGATGGAAAAGGTATCACCTGTCTTAAGAGCTCCCTTTTCCCAGAGAAAGGGGCCTCTGGATGAGACTGGAGAAGAAAAGAACTCAAAAAATGTGAATGAGGGAATGCTTTGGAGTTCAGAGACATCTCCTGTTCTGTAGTTCCATCCTGGGGGCAGTTTCTGTGCAGGAAGGGATTTTTCCTTCTCTGAGAGTATTTTTCATGCTTTACAACCAGGAGCAGTTGTGACCTAGTTTGCAAGAGAACTGAGATTTTTTTTATTAATTTTTTTGACTGAAGTAGCTGTGTGGTTTCATTCTCATTGAGTTTACATGAGAAGGTTTCACTTCCTGTCAATATCCCTGGGAACAGAACACTCAACCCAGGTCCCATTGTTTTACTACACTGGGAACTTCCTTTTTTTTGATTGAGAAGTTGAAGATTTCAGATATTTCTTTTTAAGAAGGGGACAGCATCACCTTCAGCAAAACTAAAGGAAAATGTGCATGTACTAAGAATAAACTATACTGAGGACATTGGCAGTTTGGGGAGAGGCAAAGGAAAATTCCCAGTTCTGAGATGTGAGAATTACAAAATGCACAAGCCACTGAGGTTTTGTTGAACTAAATCAATTTCATTGATTTTTGTCTTTTCACCTGCTGTGGGTTTAACAGGAAATTTTGCCCCAATTCATTAATATTTGATGCAACTGAGATGTTTGCTGAATTGCCATCTTTCTTCCATTTATTAACCAAAATTTCATTTCCATAATTCTCTTTCCTTTCACATAAGGAACACACTTGTATTTTATGGGAGAAACAGTCTAGTGGTGAAAAAGCATTGGGGAGCTTTTATTTGGAGGTTCAGCTCATTCCTTCCACTGATGCTTTACAAGCACCTGGACAGGTATTTTTCAGCAGCTGCCTCTGAGTTAGTGCATCCTTGACACACTTCCCTAAGGAAATGTGCTGGAACAAAAGGTTTCTGCTGGAGAAGGATTTTGTGAAAAGAGGGTGGAATTCCTGCCTTTTCATGGGTGCTGTTGTTGTAGTGTTTTCCCTTGGGCACCAGGAAAACAAGGATGGATTATTTTACAGTTGAATCGTAGAATAATTTGGGTTGGAAGGGAGCTGGGGATGTCATGAGATGATCAGAGCATGCTCAGGGCCTGTCAGGTGTTGAAAACCTCTCTGAATGGCAGAGATCAATACTGAAGAGTGGATTTGATTTATTTTATTTCATTTACTGGGCTTCTTTTGCAGTTAATCCACCTGGAGATCAAGCCAGCCATCCGCAACCAGATCATCCGGGAGCTGCAGGTGCTGCACGAGTGCAACTCCCCCTACATCGTGGGCTTCTATGGAGCCTTCTACAGTGATGGGGAGATCTCCATCTGCATGGAGCACATGGTGAGAGCCCAGAAAATTCATTTACTGGGGGTTATTCACTGGGGGTTGTCCACTGAGCAAACCCTCAGTGCCACCAGCGCTGCCGTCACCAGAGTTCCCTGCTCGGCTGAGGATGTGGTTTGGATTTACTTTGCAAATCTGAGGTTGGGGTTGATAGGAGATGTTTTAGCAGGAGGATGAAACATTAGGAAATGTTTTATCCCCTTCTCCAGGGTCTGCCCTGCACAAATGTAACTTCCCAATTGAATCTCTTTTATCCTTTTGTTGTATTTCAAAATATTTACCCAGTCCTGCTACTTAAACACTTGTTCTGATTGGGGTTCAGCTTTGGTTTTTTCTGCAGAATGGACCAGATCACTCTGATACTGCAGACTCTTATTTTTTTCTTATTTATAGGAATCCATATTTTGTCCCTTTTAAAAATTTGACAGAAAATGCAAACATGCAGAATGGTGAACAAGCCCAGAGGGATCTTACACAACTTTTTTCACGCCAAAAAAATATTTTTAACCGTGTTTCATTTTAATACAAAGTACACATTCTCCTCAACATCTGTTTGCCTTTCTCCAGCCATATGGACTCGAAACATGAAAAGTAAATTTTCTGTAATTAAAGGACAGTCAGACTTGTTGCCTCACTTGGTGGAGGTTTTTAACAATACCGCTGAAGGCCTCTTTATTTTTTCCCCTGAAAAGAGCTGTTTCTTTGGAGAGAAGCTGTATTTATTTTTTTTTCTGGAAAGAGCATGTGATTGTTTTAATGCTTCTCTGGTCCCTCAGAATTTTTAGAAGGAATCGATGGTTGCTTAGGAACGAGCACTCACCATCCGGGTTCCAGGCATGGGAGAGCCCAGGGGAAGGAAGGTGTGCACCCTCCAAAACACAAATTCCTGCTGGCAATTGCAAAGTTGAGCTCTCAAAACTGAAAGGAAGAGGAGAAAAATAGGAAAGTAGGTATTAAAATCTGTGAAATGTCCCAGATATGGACAGCTGTGGCTGCTGAAGGAGCCTGTGTGTTACCACATTCCAGAGGAGAGATGGTGTTCCAAGAGAGAAATAAAAGGCCTGAAGAGTCTCAATTTTATTTGTCAATGAGAAAATCACCAGCAGCAGTCAGGGTTCGTAGGTTCCTAAGCAGGGAATAATATATCTGACAGGGAATATGATGTCTGACAGCAAACATTTTCAATTTAAGAGGAGGCAGAGTGAAATCTGGTGGTGAATCTGGTCCAAGCCAAACTGGATACAACATTTTACACATAGAACAACGGATCAATAAGTTATGAAATCCAAAGGGAGGTGGATTATTTAAATTATAGTCTTAATTTAGCATTAAGCTTAAGGCAGATCACTGGTAGAAGTTTTTGGATAAAAGATTGGATGAAAATCTCCATTGTGGTCGGGTTTTTTCCAGTTGTTACCACTCAGAAATCTTATTTTTAGCAGTGGGTTACAAAACCTAAGTAGGATTATGAACAAAAAGTTGGAGGTGGAACAGGAATGGAACTTGAGTGTTGAATATTTTTAGGTGCCTAAATTCAAGATCAATGCCTAACTTTGCTTAGCAGCAGGTATTTAACAGGCAAAAGGATTTGAGGCAGCTCCTGCAAGACACTGAAGGCTGCAGCCAACACGAGGCAGCTGAATTNTCAAGATCAATGCCTAACTTTGCTTAGCAGCAGGTATTTAACAGGCAAAAGGATTGGTGGCAGCTCCTGCAAGACAACACGAGGCAGCTGAATGGTGTTCAGCCTTGTCTAGGATCAGAGCTGGTCCTCAGGGAAGGGGAAAAAAGTTTTTTTGCTGTACAAAATCATGGTTAATATACCAGTGTCTCAGCAGAGACAGCTGTCCAGAAATTCAGACTGGTTTAACAAGAGATTTCTAGAGATTTTTTTTCTGCTGGTTTATTTTTAATCAAGTATGGAGTATGTGGGTGTGTTTTTTACAAAAATATGTGACCAGAAAAGTATTTATATAGTTCCCTTCTCATAAGAGTTGTAGATTTTAGTCCTCAAATAATAAACCTTCGTGTTCCAGGTTTTTTTTGCTTTCACCATGTCTAAATGTTGATGAAAACTTTCAAAGGGGGGGTTAAGGCTGAAGGCAATTCATTACTCCACTGGGATTTTTATGTCAAGTATGGGAAGTTATCCAGCGCTGATCCAGACAACAGGATATGGTTTTAAATTTGAAAAATAACTTTTCAGTTTCTTCTTTGGTTGTATGTTCTCTGCTCCAGAGAATCCAAACCTTATGGACAACTCTATTGTTGAATCAGCTGCTAAAAATAAACAGCATTTTTCCCAGTTTTCCTTTTGAAAAGCTCTTAGCAACAGTGGGATATATTTGCCTTTGCTGGGGGTGTGTGTACATGCACGCACTTTATTTAATCTAATAAACAAGGCCATGGCTTACCAGGGAACCTTCAAAACATTTTCTCCCTGTTTTGGTTCTTTCTGTGCCAAACCAACCTTCCATCCTTGGAAGAGTCACCCTGGACCTGCAGAAGTGACAGAAGCAGTTGGTCCTGTGCAGGATCTGGGAGAGGAGGGACAGGGATCTGGGTTCTCTCATCATCCTGGGATGCCACTGACACAGTTTTCCAGAGAATTTGGGGCTGCCCCAGATCCCTGAAGTGCCCAAGGCCAGGCTGGGGGGGCTTGGATCACCCTGGGATAGTGGAGATGTCCCTGCCCCAGGCTTAGAGGTCCCTTCCAACCCCATCATTCTGGGATTTTCAAGCAGAAAACTTTTGTCTCTTCCAGTATGATGAGTTTTCAGCCCCATAATCAGGATCAATAATTTTTTTTCTTTCTGTCTTTGGAGGAGGAGGATTATTGTGGGTGGCTGTGACAAAGAAAAAATGCATTGGACTGAAAATTAGAGAAACCTGTGAAAACCTTCCTGCTTGCTTGGCACTGTTCGTGGACAGTGCTTCCTTAAGGAGATCCAAACCATGGAAATGCTGCTCTGGAAGAGCATTGTGTGCAGTGTTTATTTGAGTGGATGTTGTTAGTGGCCAAATGTTTGTTTAAAATAAACATAAACCCAACTGATTCCTCCTGAGGAGCGATTTATTTGTTTCAGATTTGCACCACAACAATGTTAAAGCAAACATGAACAGCAACTTAAAAAAAAAAAAATTAACAAGTGTAGGCTTCAGTTTACAGCTTAAAATATTTTAGAGCAATTTGATTCAATTTTGACTATTGAAATATTTCTTATTAGGATGGTGGCTCCTTGGATCAAGTGCTGAAGAAGGCTGGGAGAATTCCAGAGCAGATCCTGGGCAAAGTTAGCATTGCGGTGAGTGGGTGCCCTGTGGGGGTGCTTGGGCAGTGCCACGTGCAGGGATGAGGGAGAGGGGAACATTCCCAGATTTTTCAGTGTGTTTCTTCATCTTTCAGTCTCTTTTCTAAAGCATCTTTGTATGTGGTAGCTGTGGGCACTGGAATGAGTAACACATTCTGGTGTGTGTGCTTGGAGCTGCTGCTTTTGCATCACTTGATGTTTCTGAATTAACACTTCCTTATTTTTCAATATTACCTTTTCCTCTCCATTCTGCAGCAAACTCTGTGTCCATAACTTCCAGGAAGGGGCTGGGTTTGTTTTTTGTTTTTGTAGTCTGAGCTGGAGGTACAAATTAAAGCTCAGGGCTGATTGGCAGTGGTTACATTTTGAGATTTCTGTTAAGCTGCGTGCATTTGGAATTCCTGTACCGACAAAGCATTCGACTCTCTCTTCTGCTTCCTAAATTAATTTCTTTTTCATTTGTCTCTAGGTAATAAAAGGACTCACATATCTGAGAGAAAAGCATAAAATAATGCACAGAGGTGAGATAAAAGTTTGTGTTGTAACTTTCCTTGAGTATCATTTTTATTCACATTCAAATACCTCTTTTTTTCTATGCTTGGTTCTTTATGGTTCCATATGACTTTGGTTCAAAGGGTTTTTCTTGGGCAGTGTAAGGCAAACTTTTTGTTTTAAATCCAAATCTCTTACTATGACTATCAGGTGTCTTCAACTTCTGTCTTCCTGCAGCTTATCTGGGTTTATAATCCATGCTTGAGCTGCTGTTCTTGCATTTTATGTGCACACAGAACTTGTCTGTGTTTGAGACTGATTGCAGTTGAAACCTCTGACCTAAATTTCATTTGGCTGTTCAATAATCCTTGCCACTAAAACTTCTAAAAGAAAGTGCCCTTTTTTCCCATCTGTCTTACATTCACATGCTGTTTATTGAGAGCTGTCAGGCAGAACTGCATCCTTTTTATGCTTTATAAACAATTAAAAAACCATGGTGAAGCTGTGTAAAATAGGAGTATTGCTTCTCCTGGGTCTTTAGTTACTTTAGAATAGATATATTGGATTATTTTCTGCTTTTAGTTGCCCTTTTGAAAATCCAGCTCCTTCATTAATCTGTTGCATGTTCTATTAAAGAAGAATGACCCTTGGTACAGTAATAAATCCATTTATTGCTGCTGTGGGTGTGATGTGAAGGTGGAGCTGGAGCAGTGGTGGAGCTTTGGACCACAGGAGAGTATTTAGATTATAAAATATCTGTAGGAGACATTAATACATGTCTGAATTTACATTTACTGCCCAGACCAAGAAGAGGAATCAGCAGTCCCACAAGCTGTTGTAGGATCACCTTACACATGGAGTTGTGTTTATCACACATTCCTGCTTTGTGGGTTTTTTTTAAACAAATATAGCTCTATATAGCTCTCTTGTGGAGCAGGGAGGTTGGAGGGAGACTCTAAACATTTCTGGTGACAGTTTGGAAGTCATTTGTCTCTGTTCAGAGCATAAGGACTCTAGGGAAAGAGATCACCTTATTTTAGGGCATTCTGGAAGAGTTACTGCTGCATCTTGTTCTCAAGGCAACCACAGCAGTGGGTTGTTACTGTGTTGGCTGCTTGGGGTTTTTTTTTAGGTTGATCTTGCTCAGCTGAGACAGCAGTTTTTATTTATTTATTTTCAGTTTTACAATCTGTAAATCTGATAAATCCAAAATGAAGCCCTCCTGATCATGTTTAAGTGCAGCTTAACCTCGTGGTATTTGCTGCATCAGAGGTTACACTGCAGGTTCATGGGCCAATACAAATTCCTCTTCTACAACAAAAAATTCCTCTTCTACATTTCTTCCAGTTTTCCTGGGTTGAGTGTGCCCTGCAGTTCAAATTCCATGTGCACATTGTGGTTTTTATGTTCCAGCTCAGTTTCCATCCTGTGTGCTCTGCCAGCAGCAGGAACTGGTGACCTTGTGCACTCCTTGCAGAAGCTGCTCTGTGATCACATCACATTTGTGATGTCTGATAAAGAGGGAGCCAAAATGACATTTTGGGAGTTGATCATGGCCAGTGCTGGCAGCTAAAAGGAGAATCAGTCAGAACAGTGAGTTGGTTTTCCCATCTCTGGACAGCCAGAGTCAAACTTGCAGCTCCTGTCCTCGATGCTGCCCATGGCTCTGTCTGTGCCACAGACTTTGTGCATTATTTGGACACTCCTTATGAAGGTTGGAGTGCAGGTGAAACTGCTTCTGGCAGTTTTTCCAAACTGCCTCTTCCTTGAATCCCAGCTGAAACAAAGAGTGCTGGTAAAAGCACTTTTCCTGTAACTGTGTCAGCATTATTTTATACACAGCTCTAATAATTGCACATTTCTGTGCTTTGCTTTCTCTGCTGCTCTGACAAGGTGAGAACAGCATCTCACACGGGCTGTTTGTTCTCACTCATCCCTCCCTGGGGGAAATGTGTGCACTTGGTGGGTTTGTTTTCAGCAGGATTTATTGGGGTTGTGCTGTGGGGAGGGTGGGTGACTTAAAAATGAAGAGACATCCCTGTTAAACATGAGAACATGGCAACAAAGGGCCAAAAAATCTGTTCTGAAATCTAAAGACAGCCAGGTTAGTGAGAACTCATTTGCAGGAAGGAATTTATTCCACTGCTATGTTTTATTACCTGTGTGGCAGCATCAGCAAGTTTGGAATATTTAACCTCAACTGCTTCAGTGCACAGCTGTGTCCTGGACTAACTGAGGAAAAGTGTTCACTTGTCATTCCAGACAGCTCAAGGAAGAAGTTTTTGGGGTTTTTTAGAGCAGGAATGGAAAATATCGTCCTTTTATAGAGGAAAAGACATTCTTTTATAGAGGGTTTGCTCATGTGGAGCACTGTGCTTTGTGTTCTGGTCCTGTCTGAACAGACAGGAATGAAATCACAAAACCTCTGGAAGTTCAACTAGTGGCATCCAAGGCAGGCAGAGGAAAGGGAGGGGTGAGGAGCAGGACTGTGCTGGATATTTTAATAATATCTTCTCTTCCGTTAAATAAAGATCTCTGTGGTGCTGTCTGGAGTCTAATCCTCTCTGGGCAGTCTCTCCTTGCAGAAGAAGCTTCTCTGGAAGGTTTTGAACCCCAGCTGGAGGCAGCAGCCTCAGGGCAGCAGGGAAGTGTCACTGCTCTGTTCCAGGGTTGCAGCTCCAGGGGATTCTTGTGAGATCCTGCCATGGGAGGTCCCAGTAATGTACAAGACACACCTCTGGTCCATGTCCTGCCACGTCTGCTCAGTAACTTGTACAGAATGAATTCTGGGCTGAAGGGGTTGTGACAACATCCAGGGCCACCTTTCAGAATGAACTTGGGCAGAGCAGAGGAAGGAGCCTCTTACAGAGATTATCAGGCATTCTGGAAACTTCTCTGTGTTACCAGCTCCCTTTGCAGTGTCATAAATCCATCTCCCTGGTAAAGGACTTCTCTAGAATTCTCTTCCTGGCTTGTCTGGGATGGTATATAAAATACCTTCCACTTTCTTTAAAGCTGAAATGCTTACATAACACATTGTGTATTCCTTTTGTCTGTTCCTTACAAGTTCCAGCAGAGATTTTGCAGGATGCCTTGGCATTCCTGTTCCTCTGGCAATACAAATCTCTGGTTTCCAGAGAAACTGCTTGAGTGCTCAGAGGCTCTGGAGTGAAAATAGAATAGGTGCTACATTTAGAGGGGTGGAAAGGCAGCAGCCTTCCAAACATCACACTGATCACATGGGGTGCCTTGTGTGGAAAATGAAAATACTCCAGGGAGGGGAAGTTTTGTGCAGAAATCCAGTGAGGAGATGGGGTTGCTGTGCTGGTCTGAGAGCTGCAGTGTGGCATTGCCACCTGCAAAAACACTGAGGAAAAGGAAAGCCTTCAGGAGACCAGGGGGATTCTGAAACTTAAAGATGCTCATAAAGAGAATTTTGTTCAGGGCAGTGGAATGGTAATGGTTTTTTTTCTTTGCCATTTAATGATGAAGTATCAATGAACTCTGGAGATGAAAGTGAGGATTGACATCTTTGTTCTGAGTTGAATTTGTAGCTGTGCATTGATGAGCTGCACAAATCTGGGTATCTGGGATTTGTTCAGGCTCTGCTGTGCCTCCAGTGTGTTTGCAAACCCTGTTTTTCCCACTTCACTTTTGCACAGAGCTTTGGGAGCAGATCCCTGTGCAGCTGGGAATCTCTAATCTCTGCTCTCTGCTTCCCTGCTTTGGCTTTGGGTTTGGTTGTTTTTTAGCTCCTGCTGGAGTTTTAAACTGCTGGGTGAAGCTCCCAGCCTGGATTCTTCCTTTCCATGGTGAAATTTCCCTGTGGTGAGGTGTCTCAGCAGGCAAGGCTGGCCCAGAGGAGGCAGAGCTTGCAGAAGGTCCAGCTGTGTGCCCAGCTGGCCAGATCCTCTCCCAGGGGTGGGGAATTGAAAGCAGCACACACAAAATACCTGCCTGGATTTTCCATACATAGATCAGACCAGGAAACTGCCTGGGCAGTTTCAATTGCCTGGAGAGGCATGTCAGGGACAAAAAAATGGAGCCACAATATCCCAAATGAGATAATTATCCAAACTTTGTGTTACTCCTCAAAAAGGAGCTGGGGAAGAACAGCTGAAATTGTTTTATTTTCCCCTCCCCATGGGCCTTGCTCAGTGAGGCACAAACCGTTGTCACATCTGTGTCCTTTTCCCAGGGACATCCCGTGGGCATCCCAACCAAAGGGCAGCTCCTGGAATTTCTCTCTGCTTCAAAGTGAAAAGCAAATGAAAATGTGACAGCCTACAGACTTCTGAGTCTGCTCTGAAGTGAAATTATGATTCTCTTTCTTCAAAGCAATTTTGCAGTTCCCTTTTTGCTGCAGCATTACTCTGCCAATGTGGGCTGTTGGTTGCTTATTTTGATAATGTGTTGGTAATGACCAGCTAAGCAGTGAGATACAGGGAAAAACCTCCTTACAGCTCTAAAAGAAACACTGAACACTTGTTCCCTGTACCTTTGCATTCACAAAGAGCTGTTATTAGTTGCTAAGCTACCAGTGACCCTTATTAAATTTCCATTTAGGAGAAGTGATTAATTCAAAATCATGAGGGGGCTCTGTCACAGGAAAAAAACAACCTCCAATGATTTTAAATACACATTTTCAACAATAGGAAAATTATTTTTTCAGAGCTTTAAAAAAAAACAAAACAAAAACCCCCAAATCTGAACCAACAAACAAACCCAAGACCACCACCCCCAAAAAACCCCACGAAACCCAAACCCAGAAAGCAAGAACCCACTCCAGGGAGTGTTTGGCCACAGGATGATTAATCCTATGTAGATATGAAGGAATGATAGTGTGGCTGCTGTAATTAATTGACCTTTGTAAAATAAATATGTAGGGCCTCTTTATTGATCATTTCTAGGCAAAGTATCATCATTCAGGATGTTGCTGCTGTTGTACACTTATTTATCTCAAAGGAGAAATGTATTTATCTGCAAGGAGGATGTGGATACCCAAATCTAATATTTAAAAGCCAGGAAATCAAAAAGCTGACAACTTTTTTTGCATGTGTAATTTCAAATATTTCTTTTTATTTATCTGTAGTTAAATAGAGAGTCTGTGAGATGGACCCAAATCTCTGATTATTCCCAGACTAGGGCCAGAATTGTGTCACAGAAGGGAAACAAAGGGAGGCACAAGAGAATTCTCACCTTGCATTGTCAGGTTTCCTGTTTTATCTCCTTAATCATCCATTCTTTTTTTTTTTTTTTCCCCAGATGTGAAACCATCCAACATTTTGGTAAACTCTAGAGGTGAAATCAAGCTTTGTGACTTTGGTGTCAGTGGGCAGCTGATAGATTCCATGGCAAACTCCTTTGTTGGCACACGCTCCTACATGTCTGTAAGTACAGGTTGAAATCCAGATTTTACAGCTCTGAGTTTGTTAGGGTTGAGTTGTCCCAGTTTGGTGATCAAAAAAGAACCAACTGTTGCTGTTCCTGGTTCAGCTCTTCCTGCATTCCAGGAATATTCTGGTGTCATATCAGATTGTGTGTGTGTGTGTGGAGGGGGGGGAAGAACTGTTGCAGGAAAAGCCAAAAACTTGGAATATTTCCAACACTCCAGAAGAGCTGGGGCTGTGTCTGCACTGCAGAGCCCAGTCAGTTCTTGCCTTTGGTGGTTGTACACGTGTGTCTCCCAGAAAATCCCAGTGTTGATGGTCTGTTTTCCTTGGGAACTGTGCTTCTCTTCCCACTCCAGCCTTTGCTGTGGTTGCTCTGTAGGCAGTGCTGCCTCACCAGCTCCTGGTGGGACTGCTCCCAGATCCCAGCGTGGAGAAATCGTGGGAGAGGGCAAGGAATTCATCTGGGGCTGTTCCCAGGGTGTTCTGTGCTCCTGTGGGTGAGGAACACCTTGGAGCTTCTTTCCACAGGAGCTCTCTGTGTGATGTACCAGCCCCAGCTAATGGCAACAAGAGCTCTTTTATTCTCACACACCTTGTTCAGCACACAATTAACTGCTGCACTTGTTCCCAGCTCTGGCTGCAGGATTAAAATTGTGTGGGCTTAGGCTTGAAGGGAAAAAGCTTTAATGCAGCTTCTGTTCAGCAAGAGACCTGCACTGTCTTTGTGTCACTTCACCTTGGTGACACACCTGAGGGCAGGCTGGGCTTGCAGTTCTTACATCTGGGGGCTGTTGCTAATGAGCAAAAGCAAATGCACAGCTCATCCCTGCTCCTGTCTTTCCCTGGCTCTTCCAGGAGAAGGGATGAGAGCCAAGTGCTGTCTGCCTTCAGTTTTCTTCAATTTGTTGTTTTTACAGACTGAGGGTTGGCTTTGCTCTCTGGCATCACAGACCAGGTCATGAGGTGGATTTTGTCTTGTAGTGTCTGAAGGATTTTCTCTTGCAGCAGCTCCCTTTGCACACATCTATAGATACAAAAGCATACAGAATTATTGCATGCAAACATCCCTTTTTACCACATGGAGGTGTGTAAAAACAACAGTCTTTAAATGGAATAGATTTCTAGATTTTAATTATATTTATAGAA
The DNA here is from genome assembly GCA_013399915.1 of Illadopsis cleaveri. Classification (NCBI taxonomy): domain Eukaryota; kingdom Metazoa; phylum Chordata; class Aves; order Passeriformes; family Timaliidae; genus Illadopsis; species Illadopsis cleaveri. The sequence continues at coordinate 500,893 of VXBB01024199.1, read as the reverse complement.
CAAGTGCTCTCTCTGTTTCCTGCTCTTTCTCAGGCACCCACCTTCCTTTACACTTGTATTTTATGAAAATCTTGGGATTTGGACATTTCTGTTGCTGTCCAGCAGTTGTGCAGCTTGTCCAGATGGCTTTGGAACTGACTGAGGTGGGACACTGGAGAAAACTCAAATATAATCTCAGTAAATGCTACAAAACTAATTAAACAAACCTGTCACCCTCCTATGGCAGAAGGAAGAGGCTTTAATGCATTCTCACATTCTCTGAGAGGGAGTTTCAAATTATATATGTATTTTTCCAATATGTGCATGTAATCAGATAAGAATCTGCACCATTTTGGTAAAACATGAGCTTGGTTTTTAAAAGAATACAGAAAAGTGAGCATTTTCTTTGAGAACTCTCAGTAAAAATGGATTTAAGGGTGAAGTAGATCAATGTATTAATAATTTCAGGAACCATGTTCAGCACTGAACATAGACTGACAAAGCAGGTGCAAAAATTAGGCAAAAGGAGTTGGTGTAGCCCTCATCTGCTGGTGTTGGCAGAAGCAGGAGATGGATTCACTGCTCAAAACTGAGGATCTTGAAGCAGTGGGACTGGAATAGTCAGATACATTTCTGGTCATGATTCTACTGACCAAAAAAAAAATCCCACACTTCAATACCTTTACAGTGTGTGGATCTCCTAAAGACAATACAAAAGGTATTTTTGGCTGAGTGTGATCTTGCTTGCAGAGCCTTGTGTAATACTTCCATTGGATGTGTGCTAAAGAAATAACCAGCACAGAAGAGAAGAATTTCTGAAGAGTCTCACCATTGTTTGCAGTGCTGGAATGTTTGGGGAACCTGAGGAAATACAGAGGACAGAAAAATATTTTCTGGTATTTCCAGGAAAATACCAACAAGTCACTCATTTGAGCATGCTGTGCTAAGAGGTTTCATCCTTTCATTTATCCAAGTTGTTGCAGAATGTAAATTTTTTTGTAATTTCTTGTTACAAATCTGCCTCTCCCCTCCCCTGTGTTTTGCAGCCCGAGAGGCTGCAGGGCACTCACTACTCAGTGCAGTCAGATATCTGGAGCATGGGGCTGTCCCTGGTGGAGATGGCCATTGGCAGGTACCCCATTCCCCCTCCTGACTCCAAGGAGCTGGAACTGATGTTTGGCTGCCCCGTGGAGGGAGATTCTCCAGTCACAGAGACCTCGCCCAGGCAAAGAGCGCCCGGCCGGCCCATGAGCTGTGAGTTACTACCCTGAGCTCATTCCCAGCCCTCTGAGCTCATTCCCAGCACTCTCAGCTCATTCCCAACACCCTTCCCTGCCAGCTTCAAGGGCTTTTCCATCTCATCCTGCTCTGCACAGTGGGGCTTGAAACTTCTAAAAAATCAGGGTTGTAGTGGGCATCTGGCTGAGCTTCAGTGAGAGCACAGAGCACCAGAGACCCTTTTGTTGGTGGTTCTTGTGCACAGCCCCAAGATCCCAGTTTGTTGCTCTGGTTTTCTCCAAGATGCTGATCCAAGTGCAGCAGGATGATTCCCAGTGAAGAGAATGCTTTGGATCACACCTGGAAATGCCTCATTGCATGAAAGCATTTCCCTGTTGCTGTTCACCTTTTCCCTGTAAATCTGCTGGGTGCCAAGTGCCAAAAGTGTCAGATTTGGGCATCCTAAACCCTAAAGCCATGCAGGGACAGTGACACTGATCCCACCTCTCCCATTTCTCCCCAGCCTATGGATCAGACAGCAGACCCCCAATGGCAATCTTTGAACTTCTGGATTACATCGTCAATGAGGTAACTCATAAACTTAAAAATCTGCACTTTACAACTGTAAACTCCTGTAAAGCATCCTAGAGTTTGGGGGACTGTGGGTTTAGTGCTGTTTAGTCTGGTTTAGCCTTATGACTGGCTCACAATTCTCTTCTCTTTCAAACAGCTGAGCTCCAAGGCTGGTTAGAGATTCCTGTTTTAGAAGGGGTTGTTTCCAGTATTTTCACAAGTACCACTGAAACCTGTGTGACTCCACTGCTTGTGTTCCTCAAAAAAAAAAAAAAACAAAAAACAAACCATGCTCGTGTTAGCTGTCATTTGTAGCATTGGATAACAATTGTTCCAGCTGGATGAATTATTGAAAAGTGTCCAACTCACCCATTTCAAAGGCACAGTTGGTGTCTGGGTGCCTGCATTGCCTGTGCCACTGAGAAATTGATAAATTGCTTCTGTAACTCATCTGTCTGCACAGTTCTCTCAGATTACAAATCTGTTTTGCATATTATATAACAGCCCAATCTGCCAGCACTGACTCTGGGAACAGAGTTGGCATTGAATTACTTCAGCTGCTGTGGTCCTGCTCTTGCAGCATCCCTGAGGGGGTCAGTTTGGGCTGAAAAGCTGCAGGAGTTGAGAGTTTGGCAAGATTATCTTGTGCCACCTCTGATTTAGCACAAACTTCTCCAGCAGGAGCTGCTCCCTCCAGCACAGGCTGTGCACCAGTGAGGGAGCAGTGCAGGCTTTGTCTTGCTCTGTGCATAAAACTCAGTGTAATGATGGAAACTTAACCCTGATCCTGTAGCAAAGTCCTGGAGGATGAGGCAATGTCTCATACCAAGGTTTATGCAGTCCCCATTTCTTTATTTGTCAGAATTCTTTCTGAATTCAGAGCCTGAACAAACTCATTCCCAGGGACAGAAAATTGACATCAAAAGGATTATGGAATTAATGATGTGCAGGGCATCTTCCCTCACCAGCGTGGAGAATGACAGGGTGCTAATTAGTGCTCTGAGCCTTCTTTAATGAGAGCTGAGGCTGTGCTCACCCCATTCAGGTGTGTGTGTGAAGAAAGTAGAACAACCAACCAACTAAAACCCACCAAAACCCAGCCCATACCAGGGAAAATCTGATTTATTTCTGAACCACCTGAAATCCTGCAGCTGGCAGTAATAACCCAAATCAGCCAGGGCTTCACAGCTTTGCTCAGATGTGGGACATGGAACTGGTAGATCTGGGTAGGTTGTGCATCATCATGTATTAGTTATGCTGAATGATTGCTGATTTAAAAAAATATTTGTTTGTTTGTTTGTTTGCAGCCACCTCCAAAACTGCCCAATGGCGTCTTTGGTTCTGAATTTCAAGATTTTGTTAACAAATGGTGAGTGTTTTCTCTGTATTTTCTCTGTGGCTGAGTGGCAGAGGGACAAGTTTGGTTCAGCCCTGCTTTGTCCATCAGGCACTTGGCAATCACAGTCCCTGCTCCAGGCAGGGCAAATGTAAGAACTGCAATCAGCATAATCCTCTTTGGGTGTTAATTGCCTAAAGTTCATCTCACAGGCAACACAACAGGTGCATCCAGAGGAGCCCCGAGGCTCAGGGAGATTCCTCTCTGAATTTCAGCACTGAATTTCTGCTGCTGTGTGCAGCTCAGAGCAGCCCTTTGCCAGCCTTAGTGGGTGACCCACAACACAGACAGCTTCTGCAGGGCTCAGGAGAATCATCCTGCAGTGGCTGTGCCACAGCCTGCAGAATCTTGCAGGCTCCAGATGTTTTTTCTTGCCCAGGAACCAACACCTTTATCCCAGCAGCCATTCCCCCATCTCTTCACTTTCCCACTTGCACCTTAGTGATGCCAGCACTGAACCAGTGCTAAGGGAGGCAGCTCACTGCAGTTCATAAGTTTATTTATCAAATATCTGTATTTACAGCTTCCAGAAGGAAAGACAGTCATGCAATAGCCCTACTTGATCCTGAGCTTGACTTGGGGCAAAGAAATGTGAGGGATGAAGTGGTTCATGTTTTTAGTTGAAATGGGATTTATCTCCCCAGCTTGGTTTAGACACTCAGCAGTCTCAGACAAGTCAGGATTGCTTACCTGGAGCTGTGGAACCCACAGAGGGGAATTGCAGGCTCCCATCTCTGAGAGGCACCTGATGCTTTTATGGAGCTGTGTCATCACACCAGAGCAGTACAACCAACAACTCCAGCCTGATTTTAAAAGATAACAGAGTGTAACTTGTGCACCACTTTGTGTTTTCCTAGTTTAATTAAAAATCCTGCTGAGAGAGCCGACTTGAAGCAGCTGATGGTAAGTGAAGGTCTTTAATTTGATCTAAGAGCCCTTTCCCAGGCAGGTTGGCTTCCTCAGCTGGCCCAGAGCAGACCAGGGTGGCTGATGGCCCATGAGCAGCTCAGCTTGAGCAGAACAGCTTTTCTGAGCTGGAGATCAAGGGGCTGCAGGTTTCACACCCTCCTACAACAGGGACTGGCAAGGAGACCAAAATTCTGGTGGGTTGTGGAGTCTGCCATTTGATAATCACAATGGGTGACTTAAATTAATTAACAAAAGAATTGTCTCTTGAGTTTATTAGGTAATGATAAAGTATTGGTTAATACTTTTAGGAGGAAAAAGAACAAAGCTCCATATACCATATGGACTAATTAAATACATTTTTAATCATCTGTTGTGAAACACAAAATTTGTCACTTTTTTTTACCAGCTTTGTTTTGCAAAATCTGTAGAACTCAACACAAATCCTGCATTTTTCCCTGTGTGAAATAACCATATCAATCTCATCTTTTTATGATTTGAAGTGTAGTGCCAGGACTTCAGTTGTACTGCAGAAAATCAGCTTTTCCCTGCCCTGACCTTGCTGCACAATAATGGTGCAAAATGCAGAGACTCTTTTTATAACAGAAAGCCTTTTAGTGCCCAGGCAGACATTTTCCAGAGTTTTACCTGGAGTGGCTGAGTCACATCCTTATCATTTCTGTGCTACAAGTGCTCTGTGGCAGGATTCCTCTGGGATACTTTGCCCACGTGCTGCCTGTTCTGTGGAGAACTCCCCACATGGTTTGTAAAGTTTTCCAGCTCGATTGCTCCAAGTGAATTTAGGGTGCTCCTGAGGGGCTGCTGCTGAGCAGGCTGAGAGCTGGCACCCTGACCCTGTTCTCCTGTGCCCAGATCCATGCTTTCATCAAGAGATCCGAGGCAGAGGAGGTGGATTTTGCGGGGTGGCTCTGCTCCACCATCGGCCTTAACCAGCCCAGCACCCCCACGCACGCCGCCGGCGTCTGAGCCCCGGGGGCAGCTCCTGGACTGTACCTCTGGTGACAACGATGCTCTCCTGGTCCTCTTTTCCTCAGCTTGTACCTGTTCAAACATGTATTTCACCTCTTAAGGAAGAATGTCTTGATAGCATGTGCCAAAACGGTTTTAAATCTCGTCCTAAACTAATTGGTATCGTACCGGGTTCCGTCGTTCACTGACCAAATGTAAGCTGTGTAAGTTCCAGTGCTTGCTGATTTTAGGTGATTATGGATATTCTTTCTTAATGAAAATATCACTGGGGCAGGGGTGGGGGGGGTTGGCCCCTGGCTTGTTTGAACTTTATCAAGACTCTTTGTAAATCGTTGGTACTTCAATCATGCTTTCCCTGAGCTCCCCAGGCTCGGGATCGGGATGCTCCGAGCCTGTCTGTGAGCATGCTTTGCTGCTGCCCAGCTGTTCCTGAAAGTTAGGCTCCAATGTTGCTGTTGTCTAGAGATCTCTCTTTTGCAGGTGAAGAAATATTTGGCTCTGCATTTCTCAGTTTCTCAGAATGCACAGGGCAATATTCTAATTGTAGACTTGTTCATATTTCTATATTTATTTTTCAAACATATCATCATCCTTGGATTTAGTGATGTACGTCTTTCTAATTGATTTTTAAAAGTTAGTTCTTGGAAGTGTCCTATGGAATCGAGACAATGATCCAAGCACTTTGCTTTCTTTTAACCTAAAAGAGTCATGACAACTGTGTTTAGTGTCTAAAAGTGTATGAAAATCCTTTATTGTTTTATTCTCTCAGATGTTTAGCAATGGGTTCTCTTAATAAATATATTATCAAGTAACTTCTTGAAGCTTTTCTTTAGAACTTGACCAAGGCTTTAATCTGGTCATTGCACTATAAATTTCAGCTCTTTGAAAGGATGCCTAGGATGAGGAAATGCCTGAAATTCTTCCCCCAAAGGAATCTCCAGCAGCAGGACATGAACTTCCACATGGCCAAAGGATCAGGTATCAAAGGGCTGGCACAGCCTGGCCCAGCAGGGCAGGAAATGACTCAGTGACACATCCGGGGCTTCCTCCAGCCTGTCCTGGCTGCAATGACATCTGAAGTGACAGCTGGGAGGGTGTAAATTAAACTCTTCCCCAAGCTTTACCTACACCCAGCAAACAGACCCACACCACCACACCAGAGTCTTTTACTGTTGGCTAAAAGAAACACACAGCAAGGTTTGAGAGGTTTAACTCCCATTTTGTCCCCCCAGACAGAAATAATGTAGGCACTGCAAGCACAGTTGTGGGTAAGGACAGCAGGAAAAGAATTTTATTGCAACATGCACTAGAATTGGGCTGTTAAATCCAAAATCAAGGGACTCGTTCACAAAAGCAGCAGGAATTTTATCCATGAAAACTACTCTGGACCATGCTGGGCACAAATAACATTTTTCAGCAGTCAGAATTATCCTTTGGAGTTGAAATGTGCCAAGAAAGGCCAGGATGGCTCCTGAGCTCCTCCCAACATCACTGCAAAGGCTTATTTGACCATAGCATTTTTGGCTCAGACTTTGGGGATTTTTTAACCTGTCAGGCTTGCAGAAGCTTTGTTAAACAATCTCTTCACTCCTGTTCTAAATTCCTTCATTAGATATCCAGGATCCTCAAATAGTCTTTAGTACAGGATGAAGCCACATTTACATCCCAACAGTTTCCATTGGTACAAACCAAACAAGAGCCAAATTAACACTCAATCAACAGTGGCAGGAATTCACCGGAGGCTGAATGTCAGTTCTGAGCACCCCCAGGATACCAGACACTTTTCCAAATGTAAAAATTCTGGAGATTTCACATCACTTTCCATTTATACTTAAGTTCTTAAACTCCTCATGCTTCTCCTTGAGAACCACATGAAACAGGTGACCTTGCCTTGATTTATGAGGTTACAGTGAGAGAAAAAGAAATTAACACCAATTTAAGAGTATTAGCTTAGTACAAGCACCACAGATCATTTCTGTTTCTACAATTTGTGGACAAATAAAAGGCTCCTTGGCTGCTGCTCTGAAGGAGCAGAAGTAGAAAGTCCTTCTTTGGGACAGACTGACAGAACTGAAGAGCACCAGGGGGACAGAGAGACCTCCCTGCTGTGCACAGAATGGGCTGACACTGGGAGGACTCTGGGAGTGACTCCAGCTTTCCATGGAACTGAGGACACAGCAGCTGAAGGCTGGAGACAGCCCTGGACACATCTTTTCTCACCCTGTATCTTAAATTCCCAGTTTAGGCAAATGAGGTTATCATGTAATCACTGGGGCAGCACCAGCCTCAGGACCTGGATTTGTTTCTCACATCAGGAATTGAGAACAGACAAGTTATTGCTTTTAGTGCATGTGGTAATTAGTCTGGTTGATCAATTGCTTCTCCCTTCCACATCCAAAGATGTTGTAAGAGCTACATTAGGTTTGAAATGTGGAATGGGTTATGCTACATATTTGTGCAGCAGATTCTCATTCTTTCAACATCCGAGTCAAGATGTGCCCAGCCTGTGGAATTCATGTGTTCAGTGTCACTGCCCTCAACTCTGATATATCAAATAGTTCATATCCACACACAGCACAAAATGGAAATCACTTGGTGAGTTTCATATGAATGAAGAAGAAATTCCTGAGTCTGTATTAAAAACCATCTCTGATTTTTTTTCTCTCAAGAATCAGATTCTTCCTCCTCTTCCTCCTCTTTATCATCATGAAGACTGAGGTGTAACTGGGTTTGATTGATGGCAGCCTCATTGTCCATCTGCCCAAGAGTCTGTCACGAGAAAAGGGCCGATTACCAAACCCAGCACAGACACCAAACAATTCTCAAATCACTGACAGAGCTGTGCAGTCACTGTTAATGAAAGATTATTTAATGCAGAGCTAGAACTGCTGACTGAGAGCCCATCCATCACAGCAAGAAGGCCCTGATCTCCATGGAAAACCTGCACCTGGGTCAGGCTGGCAGGTACTGAGTGAAGAACTGCAGCACCTGAGCTCCATCCCCAGCACTGGGGCCACCCCAGTGTCACAAATAATCCCATAAATGGTGAACTGAAGCTTCACCACACAGGTTATTTCCCAATCCCCCTGGAAACACGGGACTGCTTTTGGGGATAGGAAAAGGTGAAAGAAACCCTTGAAACAAACCAGCAGCAACACAGACATTTTACAGCTGAGCTCTGCAATGATCAGAAGCATCAATGAGGTGACACAAGGCACAGGAGAAGCAGGGAGAGCTCTGCTCATGCTCACCCCCAGCTCTGGGGCCCCCTCCGAGCCCCGGGACCCCCTCACCTGCTGCGTGTCCTCGGCCCGGGCTGCCAGCGGCACAGGGACGTTCTCCTCGCTGGCCAGGATCATGGACTGCAGCGCCAGCTCCTCCACCTGCAGGGAGCCGCAGGGAGCACTGCTGGCACTCGTTATTAACACAGCACACCCCGGCCTAGCTGCCACTGCTTAACGTCTCTGACCCGGAATTTTGGGGTTTTTTACCTGTCAGGCTTGGAAAAGCTTTGTTAAATCTTCTGCAAATTTGTTCTACGCTCCCTTATTACGGTTTGCATGAGTCTCTAAACCCAGTCTTCAGTTCCACTTCCTCAAACTATCCGTTCTCCATCCATCGGNGGCCGCTCCCGAGCCCCGGGCCGTCCCCGCGCACCCGCAGCCGTTGGAGCTGGTCGTGCAGCGCCGCCTTGACCCGCAGCAGCGTCTCCTCCTCCCGGCGCAGCTCCTGCAGCTCGGGATCCACGGCCACGTCCAGCGGCGCCAGGAGACTCCGGTTGATGGTGACGGCCGNTCCATCGGCTAAGGCAAACCACACACTCACATTTACCTCTTAGAGATGTACTCACAATTACGTTTATCTCCTAATGTATACATGCACTCACAATTACAGGTACCTCCTAGAGATGTATCCTACATACTTACATTTCTCTCTTAATGTATCTTACATCCACTCACATTTACCTTTTAGAGATGTACCGTATGTACACTCACAATTATGTTTATCTTTAATGTGTACTACATGCATTTACCTCTTTGAGACATATTCTACATATAGGATATATATATATAGGATCCTATATATCTTAGAAATATATCTTACATACTTCTCTCATAGTGTATACATACACTCACAATTACAGGTACCTCCTAGAGATGTATCCTACATACACTCACAATTACATTTATCACTTAATGTATCCTATATGCACTCACATTTCTCTCTTAACGTATGCATACACACTCACAGGTACCTCTCACAGATGTACCCTGCACACACTCGCCATTACATTTACCTTTTTGAGATGCACCCTGCACACATTTACCTCTCCGAGCTGCACCCCACCTCTCCGTGCGCCGTGGGTGGCTCCCCCTTTCCCAGACCGCTTGCATGAATCCCCGCAGCGATTCCCCGCTCCCCCTTTCCCAGCCCCAGCGGGNCGGCCACCGCCGGTCACAGCACCCCATGCCCCTTGCAGCGGGAACTGCGCGATCCCGGCTCCCGCGGGCTCAGCCGGACCTCCCTCCTCTCTCTCTCTTCCCGGAAGTTCCCGTTTGAACGCCCGCTCAGACACGCACACCCGACCCGGCTTTCTCTGTTCCAACAGCGTTTATTAGGGACACGCCTCAGGCACAGCAGCCGCGGGGACCCCAGGGCAGCACGGCCCCAGTTACGCCTCAGCCTTGCCCTTCGCAGCGGGCTTGGCTGCCTTGGCTGTCTTGGCCTTCTTGGCAGCAGGCTCTGCCTTGGGTGCAGCCGGGGTCTTGGCTGCCAGCTTGGCCTGGGCCTTGGCTTTCTTCTCTTCCTTGAGTTTGTGCTGAAACAGACAGAGAGAAGATCAATCAGGGCAACATGTGAAGCAGGTGCCCCAGCCCCGCCCGTGGCAGCCCCACTCACGTTCTGGGCGTGCCGCAGGATGGTGTTGCGCCGCATGGTTTTGGCGTACGGGTTTAACTTGATCATGATTCTCAGGTTCTTCAGCGGGTTCTTCTTCAGGACCCTGCGCTGAATCTTCTTCCTGAAAAGCACAGCCATGTTGTATCGTCAGCATATTTTGCAATGCCACTTCTGCTAAATTATCCCTGAATTCTGGACAGCTGCAATTCCTTGTGTTTACCCAGAAATTAGGAAATTCCAGCCTGAAACCTCCCTGCAAAGCCTTTGTTCATTAAATGAAATTACTTACTTTGGAGCACGCAGGGCCTTCTGGATTTCCTGGCTTCTCATGATTCTTCCAATATCTGTATTGGTCATCTTGTGCATTGGCAGGCTGCGAAATCAATCATCAGAGTGTGAGCGGGTGACAAAACCATGGCTAATTCACCATACCCAGGCATTTAGGAGCAAGCCCCAGTATCTCTTTCCCTGGGAACAAGGGGAGCTGGTCTCCCACCCCAGCTGCACTCACTTGTAGTCGCTCTTGAGCGTGGCAGCCTTGCGCCAGGTGCCGTACAGATCGTCCAGCTTGCGGAAGGCGCTCTCTGTCCAGATGCAGAAACGCCCCACGTGGCCCCCAGGAGCCAGGCGCAGCAGGTTCAGCTTGTTCACGTTCAGCAGAGTGATTCCTGCAGGAAACCAGGCAAAGCAATCTCTTTAGCTTGTAATTCAAACCCAGGAATGGGAGGCTACGCAATAGACAGGATGCAGAAAGTGACTGGGGGTTTTTGGCTTTGACACTACGGAGCTACACACACCTCTGTATGAAAATCTATTGAATTTTAAAATTAATGGTAATAATCATCAGCCTTTTTCCAGTGGCAAACTCAGCTGCCTCATTTGTGCCCCAAACACAGTTCAGGGTTGGGAACAGCTGCAACATCTGTCACACATACCCTAAAACATCACCCTTACAAAGAACATATCAACTACTGCAGCAAGTCAGAACTTCCACACAATCATGGTGTTTCAGAAACACGGACCAATGAAGTGGAATCTCATCATTCCAGGCAGTCTCCCAGCAGAAGAGTGAGCGTGTCCAGGGTAGTTACCTGGGATATTCCGGAAAGCTCTGATGATGCCGTTGTCCTCGTTGTAGATGATGCAGGGTCCCCTGCGCTGGATGCGGCGGCGATTCCTCATCTTGCCCTTCCCGGCCCGCATGCGCTGGGAGGCGTAAACCTGGGAAAAGCAGAAACTGAATATCCCAAATATCCCAACAGCCCACAGCCCAAATATCCCAACAGCCCAATACACTGCTGCAGTCAGAACTTCACCATCATCACTGTGGATCTGCAACACGGACCAGTGAAGAAGTTCATCATTCTTGAGAGTCAAAATACAGAACTATTTGGAATTCCTGCTCTAATCACTGGAGAGTTGAATCACCTGTGTTTTGTCCTTTAGCTCACACCTTCCCAGCTCACCTTTTTGATGTCATTCCAAGCTTTAAGCTTCTTCAGGAGGAGAACAGCTTCCTTAGTTTTCTTGTAGCCCTCAACCTTGTCCTCAACAACCAGAGGAAGTTCTGGAATCTCCTCAATGCGGTGACCTAGAGAGGATTTCAGAACACACTCAGTGTTGCTCACTGACCTTGGCTGGACCCATTCCTCGAGGTTATTGTTCTGTATACTCATAAATGATACAAGATAAATTAAATTCATGAAATGAAGTCAGGCACAGTAACTAGAGCAGTAAAGTTCCAGTGGTGTCTTACAGATCTGTCTTACACAGGACTTTGTGTACCTGAGTGTTGAGTACATCTTTGCCTCCATGAACAGAAATCAAACCACACTGCAAGACTCCATTTAATCACCACGCTGGTGGTATCCAACACTGGCTCTCAGGCAAACAATTCCAGAGACAGAATTCTCACCTTTAGACATGACCAGAGCTGGGAGGGCAGAGGCAGCCAGAGCAGAGCAGATGGCATAACGCTTCTGCATGATGTTCACTCTGCGGTGCCAGCGCCGCCAGGTCTTGGTCGGGGCGAACATGCGGCCGCCACGACACATCTGGGAGCTGCAGTTAAGGACAACTTTTTGGAGCTTTCTTACCCTAAAGTGACTCTCTATTGCTTGCTCAGCATTAATGGGTCGTCAACCACCTGTGCCAGGACTCTGACAGCAGGCAACTGTCCCTGGGCACAGGGTAAGGCGCAAATTACGACATCATGGCAAGACAGAATGGGTGATGTGGTTCCAGAGTGCGAATCACATCAGATCAAGTCTGAGATGCAGCCATTACCTCAAGAAAAAGATTCCATCTCACGTTTAGATAATTAAAAACTGTTCTGCTGGCTGAGTACTGTGCCCCCAAAGCCAGCAGAGCCATGGAAGGATACGTTGCCAAAGGCACCCTGGCCAGAGCGGTGAGTGCCACCACCCCGGACTCGAGGGATTCGAGCAACGGCTCTCCCAGTACCCCATGATTCAGCACTGGTCTGGTGACCTGCAAGAGAGAGAGAAAGGGTCATTCAGAGAGTGACATCACTGCCCTGCTCCCAGTCAGAGGGATGCTGAACTCAGGGCACCAATCAGAACTTCCACACAATCATGTGTTTCAGAAACACGGACCAATGAAGTGGAATTTCATCATTTCAGCATAACAAATCTGTATGAGAAAAACTTCATCCTAGTCTATTAATATACTTGATTCTGACCTAAGATCTTTAAGACATTTATTTTAAGCTTGATCCTCAATCTGGAGGTCTGATTTGGCACTGCTATACTTAGCAAGTTAAAAAGTTTGTGCGAAATTTAGAAACAAGGTTAAAAAGGCACGTTTATGTGAAATTTAGAAATAAGATTACAAATGCATGTTCCTAGCACAGACTTCTTGGGAAGCAGAAGTTATCTACACCAACAACAGAAGCAAATCTAACAAATGTCCATTTGCAGAAATTTTTCTTTGGTGAATGCTTCAGGCAAGTCTCACAATCTCAAGTGGACCAGGGATTTTCACCTGGAACACTTCCAGCCATTTTATGTTTTTCCTGCAAAGAACCACGATTCCACCTGAGGACCTTGGCACTGTGATACTTCCAGCAACACCACAGAGAACCCCAAAACACCACTTTGATACTCCTCAGAATAATAATGTCACTGTTGCACACGAAAGACTCCAAATAATTCAGAAGGCCAAAGTATAGAAAAAGAAGGCTTTTTCTGTTTAATTCTTACTACTTTTTATATGGTGTTCTGATACAGACTTAACATGATTGGTCAACAGTAACGACACCTTTCTAATGCTATTGGTTAAACTAGAGAAACTAATTGGACAAAGATTATTTTGAGAAAGGATAGTTGTTTACCGAGATTGTTTTGAGAACTTTTGAGAAACTTTTTCTTGGGGAAAACATTAGCAGCTGCTAAGCAAGCGAAAATTCTCTCAGGCCCACAAATGAAAATACTGTGTTTAAAACCAGCCTGTTAACAACTGGCCTTGCCTTCTGCATAGAACCCCAGTGATGAGCACTGTCGCCCTGATTTTTCAGCCTTGATGTTTTTGCATTTTCTACTGGAGCTTTCTCATGCATTGTAATATAAACAAAGACTGATGTTTGGTAAATAATACATTCCTTTCCAGGGGGAAGGACAAATTGATGGACTTCTAGGTTGACCAGTGGGGTTGGAGAGGTGTTAACCTTGTCCCTCCAATCCCTGACCAAATTCCAAAGGCTATATAAGTCAAGACCCCAAAATAAAGTGCCTTCTTTCTCATTTCTCAACCTGACGGGTGAGTGTGGTTTTTTTGTGTCCATCTAGTGATGGAACACTTTTATTAACCCCACCCCCAGCTTTATTTGCAGGTGAGGCCCCCCGTACCTGCAAGCTCGCTGACGGCGTAGGGCTGCCGGTTGTTCTTGCGCAGGTTGGTGTGCACGAAGTTGACCACGTCGGGCCGGATGGGTGCCTTGAACACCGCGGGCAGCGTCACGTTCTTGCCCGACGCCTCGCCCTTCTCGGAGTACACGGAGATCAGCGGCCGAGCGCAAGCCTGGGGGGAGCACAGACCCTTTCAGTACAAGGAGAGGGAATTCCTGGAGTTTGAACTCCTCTAACATTGCTCAGAACGAGGGAGTCGTCAGCTCAGCAGTGCCAGCACAATGACAGCAGGCAACTGTCGCTGAGCACTGGATAAGACGCAAATTACGTCATCACAGCAATATTTTATTCCAAGTTGTGCTCCACAGTCCAGAAAACTACACCTGAATTTCCAAGGCATTTCTACAGTTCAGCCTCCGGGCTCTACAATAAACACCTTCAAAACTACTTCTCATCTACTATTAAAAAAACCCACCTGCGTTAATCAAACACTTGCAATTTCAATTAGGGGATGCCGTAACCAACTTCTCTACTGCAATGATTGCAGCTCATCAAACAGTGTCAGAGGGAAGTTTGGACCCTCTGAACAATCTTTGGTGCTTGAAAATTTGTGCAGTGAAAAATTAGGGTGCTCTCAGCACCAGCTGCCTGTCAAAAGGCTAAAAGGATGCCCAAAAATAGTCAGAGGATGAACAGCACCCTTTAAAAACAATGTTTTAGCATTTTATTGTATTGATTGTTAAATTACCTCGTGGTAACAGTATAGGCAAAGCATCTTCCTTCCCCTTCCCATCTGCAGTTCATTTTAGAGGTATTAAAATACTCTAGAATTCCCAACTAGCCAGCTAACAGCAACGGAAGGGCCATCTCTGCATGTGACACTGGTCACGACCAAGGCTCTGGCCCTCGGTCTTAACCCAAAGACCCCAACACAAAAAACAAACTTGATCAGATCGAAGGCATCAGAGCACAATCTGAGCTGCACTGGCAAGAAAAGTTATTTAAATCCAACCTGATTCTAGACCAAGGCCTCTTAAGCCTGTTTGGCAATAAAAATGGGTTAAAAAAATGCGATATATAGAAGCCATTCTTCCCACTCTAGATGAGGGCCCCCCTCCCGTGGGGCCTGTTTTGCTTTAGATACGTATCCGAGGAAACTACAAAGCCCTGCCAGATAGCGATGGGGACCCTATCCCACCCTATTCCATGCCCATGGAAAGGAGGATGCTGGGCGGACCACGCCGAACTCCCACCCGCGGCCTCCCCAGCCCGGCTCGGCCCAGCCCCGCTCGGTCGCTCTCGGGCTCCACGCGNAGTCCAAGCTCCGGGCCGAGCTCCAGCCCCCGTCCCAGGCCTTAGAAAAGTCCCTTCGGTCCTGCCGCACCCATCTCGAGCCCTCCGAACGCCTCTGTCCCGCTCAGTTCCCCTCCAAAGCGAGGGACTCTGTTCCGGCGGAGGGATCCAGCGTGACGCCCCTCACAGCGTCACCCTCCCCTCACGCACATCGCGCAGCGCCGGCGGGCGGGGGGGTCGAT
>VXBB01024199.1:464473-485508 GCA_013399915.1 Illadopsis cleaveri | reverse complement strand
GGCGGGGGCGATGGTGGCGGAGCGGCGGCGCCGGGCGGCGGAGGGCCTGAGCGGGCTCCTGCTCCGGTGGGGGTCGGGGCTGTTCTCGGGGCTGAGCGGACTCCTGCTCCGGTGAGGGTCGGGGCTGAGCGGGCTCCTGCTCCGGTGGGGATCGGGGCTGTTGGCAGGGCTGAGCGGGCTCCTGCTCCGGTGGGGATCGGGGCTGTTCTCGGGGCTGAGCGGGCTCCTGCTCCGGTGAGGGTCGGGGTCACTGCCTGGGGGTCTCCGCTGCTCTGCTGAGGGAGATCTGGCCCCGCTTGTGGGGAGGCTGCTGAGGCTCTGCTTGTAGCCTTGAAGTGTTTAATGTACGTGGATAATGTTGCTGTTTAATAAGGAATGCTGAGGGGAAAGGTCGTGTATCTCAACGTTTTCTTTTCTTTCAGGGTACGTGAAGATGGAAAGGACAGTGTCCCCGAACATCCCTATCTCTATGAGGTACAATCATGGACTGGTTTGGCTTGGAAGGGAACTTGAAGATCATCCCATTCCACCCGCTGCCATGGGCAGGACTCGGGGTTGGTTTTCTTTGCCCGAGATTCAGGTGGTGGTTCGAGTGAGTCTTTTTTTGCCCTCTGAAGGCTTTGAGCCAGACGTGAGAATGAAACAAAGTCTTCAAGGCCTTGTTGTGTCTGGGTTTCTCGCGTGTTTATTATTTCTTATCTTACAAATTTTTTTGTGCCCGGCCGAGATGTTCACAGCTGCTCAGGCACAGGAGGACACCTCCCACTCCCAGGTGGCTCCAAGCCTGGCCTTGGACACTTCCAGGGAGCCAGGGGCAGCCACAGCTTCTCTGGGCAACCTGTGCCAGAGCCTCCCCACCCTCACATGAAAGATTTCTTCCTGATTTCCAATCTAAACCTACTCTGTGTGAAGCCATTCCACTCTGTCCTGTCACTCCATCCTCTTAAAGGGTCTCTCTCCATCTTTCCTGTAGGCTGCCTTCAGGTACTGCAGGAAGGCTGCAAGTGGGTCACAAATTGATTCAAAACAATTGGAAAACAATCCGTGGAATTATTTAATNTGCTCGTGCGGCCGCCCGCCTGCGCCGCGCCCCGACCGGAAAAGGAAGGACTTGTCACCCCTCCGTCACTACGTCAATGTCACTCCGCTGGCAGACCGCCGCTTCTGCCGCGGCGGTCGGTCAACCNCCTGTAGGCTGCCTTCAGGTACTGCAGGAAGGCTGCAAGTGGGTCACAAATTGATTCAAAACAATTGGAAAACAATCCGTGGAATTATTTAATTTTGCAATTTCTGGTATTAAACAAAAAAGCTGAAATGCAGTGTCTCTACACAGTGTGTTAAAAAGTTCTGATTTTTTTTTTCAGACTGATGTAGAGATCTCATTGGTTGGTGGCGGTTGCAAAAGTCCTGTTGAAAACTTTTGGAATGGAAGCAGTGCGGTGTATATTTTGCAGAAAGCTGTAAGTGTGCAGGGTAGATGTTCAATGTAATCCAGACTTTTGAATTCCAATCAGATTTTTTTTCACATACCTTGCAGTTTTTGACTTACATACACGTTTCTCTTAAAGACACACAATGAAGAAAGCAACTCCATGGAGGAATCAAGAACAGATGATGCTGTTTATGCCTCTGAGGTTTTGCCAAAGGAGAATCCTGGAGCCCTGGCTCTTTCTGTTGGAAGAGCAAAGTAAGTGTGAAAGCTTTCCCTCCCATTCTGTGGGAGTTTTCTTTTGTAGTTTTGTCTTTTTCTAATATTCAGAACCTGTATTTTCAATCCCCTAAATAAAATTACTCCTTGGTTTATGAGGTGTTGTGACTGTTTTCCATCCTGCAAAAGGGCCTCCCTATTTTTAATGGCTAAAAGTGTTTTAAAAAGTAGTTAAAATCCAGGTACTGGAAAAGCACTTGGGAGCTGGGCTGTTGGTTAATGGCATTCAGTGGGTGTAGATGAGCAAAAAAAGCTCAGTAAGACTTCAATGCTTATTTTTTTGGTAAAGCTCCTGTTAAAATAAGCCCTAAAAATCTAATTTGCATCTCTGGTGTTATTAAAATACCAATGCATGGTACCAAAATGTGGTTTACCTAAGTAATGTATTCTTTTAATTAGCTTAAAATGTAATATTCAATTATCATTTTAGGATTTTTGGTTTGCATTAATATATTGTGTTATTTACTGGCATCTTCCTTTCTCCCTGTTCCTGTTTCTAGGCAGTTGATTTCTTTGTACACGATGCTGCAGAATCCAAACATGACCTACCTGGGGACAAGTGAGCTGGATGTGCTCCCTCCCCTCTGGGCCAGGTGTGATGCCTCTGACCCTCGGCACACCTACTGGATTGGAGCTGAGCCACTCAGGGCTGGGAACAAAGTCACAGGGCTCAATATTTACATGGTTTCATGTGATGGTAAGGTGATCATGGTGCACAGAAAATTAAATGAGGAAGGCTAAAAAATGTGGGGATGCTGATGTCACAGTGCTGTCTTTGTTCTTTGTGTGATTCTGGCCTGGAAATGCTCTGTATTCCTTGTTTTAATGAAAAAAAGGGATTAAAATAAGAGAAAAGATTTTTTAACCAATGCTGTGTGGGGGAAATGGCTTTTTAATCTCCATGATGCACCTGTAGCTGTGCAGACCTACCTCAACTCAGGTGCAACAGCAGGAAATTTAAACTGCTGCCATTCAGCATCTTATACAACCTCTGATTCATTCTAAACATTTGTATATGTTCATATCAGCTCTTATAGTCAATAGGAGGATTGCAAGGAGAATTCCTGCTTTCTGAAGGACAGCACAAGTCCTGCTTCACCAAAGGGAGTATTTGGGAATGAATTTGAACTGCCAAATTTGAATTGTGTCAAATGGGGGGTTTTGATTCTCATTTTTTTCCTTTCCTAGGTCCTACAGCTGATAAAACCCGTTTTGCAAACCTGGAAGAGCTCAGAAGAGAACATAAAATAAGACATCATTCATCTGTTGTAGGTTTTTACACTCTGTCACGGCTTCCATTGATGTTTATAAACTCTATTTTAGGATTTATGATGCTGGTTTGGGGAAGTTTTTTAGATCCTCTATGGAAACTCACCTTAATGTGATTCTATAGTATAACAGCCTGATTTCAGGTCATGTTTATAATGCATTTGTCTGGTATTAACCCTTTTTTGCATGTTTGTGAAATGCTTTTAAAATTACTTTGCCTGTGGTGGATTTGTTGGTTTCATTTTTGAATTCCGTTCACTTCAGGTGACAACAAAAGGATTTGCTCGGTATGTGCTGATTGGAGCTGCTGCAGTGGAGGGCCCCACTGCAGAGTCTGCCTGCAGCATCAGTGTGGATATCACCTGGAACGGGGTGGAAAAGATCCTGGAGACTCCCCCACTGCTCTCTGCTGCCACCGTGGTAAGTCAGCATGGAAAAAGCAAATCAGCCCAAGCTCTTGGCACAATTCACATCATGAGCAGTGTAAAGGAGAGAAGACAAAAGCAATGTAACCTGTTCATCAGCTGAATTATAAGTTGTGCTTACATGCTTTTCACTGATAAAAATTTTAGGACATTTGATTTCTAAAGTTTGAAACTGAGATAAACTTGTGGAACTTTCAGAATATTGCCCTGGAGTCAGGGGACCCCAGAAGTCCCGTGTTCCATCTGTATCGAGAGCTGCAGTTCCTCCTGGTGAGTGCAGGGGAGAAATTCCAATTTCACATTTGATGTGCCAATAATTTGCTTTATTGAAAATTTCATCAGATGTTTCAAAGGTAACTTCCAAGTGTTTATTTTAGCTGAAACTTTGAGTTCAGTTTCAAAAATCTTGAACACAAAGAGGACAAATCATCCAGGGAATTCTGAAAATTTGTAACTTCTGGTTAGCTTTGCAGAGATTCTTGGTGAAGTTATCTGTGAGAGATGACACATGCAGGACTCTCAAGAGGAACTGATTTCTGTTATGATTTTCTGCTGCCTTTAGGCTTTGGCTGAAGGTCTGAAGATGGGTGTGATTGAGTGGCCTGAGCCATCGGAGTCTGAATCAGCTCTTAAACTGGTCCAGGAATTTCTGACTGGTAATTGCTGCTTGTTCATGGGGAGGGAGGGATGTGGTTCTTCACAGGAATAAAAGGGAATTCCACATACAACTTTTAAACCATTAGAAATGTTCATTTCTGTGCTGTAACCACTGCACAGAATAGTTAAATAGATTCATACATATTTTTCATTTTTCTTTGTCCTAATATCATGGATCAAAGTAATAAATAATAACATTTTTAAAAAGTCTTTTCAGATGATATCCTTACTCAATAAAACCATTTTAAAATGAATCAATTCTATTGTTCAATGTATTTGTTAGTTATGATGTGCCTGGGGATTAATGTTTGGTTTGATGACACTTTTCATAGTGGTAGAACTTATTTTTTTAACTCTGCTAGATTTAAAAAAGAAGCTGGATGGAGATTGTGTGTTTGGAAGCAAGAATGAAACAGAGGTATGTGCAATTTCCTAACAGCTGCTGTGTCATTTTGCTTCCCTTTTAACTGCAGTTATTTCAGATTTTGACTAAATCTTGTATATTGTTTGTATGTGTAAATAGTGATGTAGAGGAATATGGATCTCTTGCTTTCTGTCTCTGCTGTGTTAAAATAATGGGAGAAGGTCTGATTTCTTCCAGGAATTCTGACCTTTGTGCCATTGCATTCTAGCATTAATTTGCTTTTCTTGCCTAATTTAGTGATTTGGGGCCAATTCAATAGTATCAGCTGAATATGTGTCCTCTTTATCTACAGGTTTATGATATTGTAAAGCAATGGGCAAATTCAAATTATAAAAAAATATGTTTGGTTATATTAAGATGTTTTTCCCCTCTCAGCCTACAAGGAAAGGTTTAGGTCTGTTTTCAGTAAGAGATAAGCAGCATTTTGTTGATAATCTAAGAATATATTGATTTCTGTGTCAACAGAACTATTCTGTATCAGGATTACAGGGAAGTTCTCTGTACTGAGAATTTGTGTGTCTAGATTTTGGCCTCCAAGGGCACTGCTGGATACACAGATAATCCTTGGCTGAGATCTAAAGTCTTTCTGACAGTGTCTTGTGGTTCCTGGTCCAAGGCTGGCAGTTATCCAGTGGCATAATTCTGCAAAGAATCAGACTCACTTTTAAATAGAAATATACTTCCAAATTACTGTGTGGTAGTTTTGCTGGAAAAGGGGGAAAATGAGTGCTGCAGCCAGTTTTGATCTCTGGAGGAATTCAGATGTGGAAGCTTTTTGACTCTCAGGCACCATTTTTCATTGAAGACCAATAAATTCTTGCAGCAAATCAAATGTGACACAGCTGCTGTGGAGAGCTGCATGGGCTCAGTCTTTGATGAGCGAGGAGACCTGGACTTCACTGAGCAATTATGGTGCAAAATGAGAAGTGAGTGTATTGTGCCCCCTCTGTTTGCCTTTCATTTTCTTCTCTATCTGCCAGACAGTGTTGCTTTTTTCAGGGAAATTCCTGCCCATTTCTGAGTTTTAAGGATTCATCAGCTCTTCAGAAAATTGGTATCAGCTCTTCCTAAAAGAGCCCATTTTAGGGATGTAGGATGATGTGTTTTCTTACAACCTTCCAATGGCAGACCAGCATCTAACAGGAGATAATTTCATTTTATTTGACTGCTAAAGGTACTAAACCATTGGTAGTTGCTCTAAAGCTAAAAAAAAACCCCATTTGCTCTAAAACTGAAAACTTTATAATTTCTTTTTCTCTAGATCTGGAGGACAATTTTCAATGTATATAGAGTTCAGTGATCTCGGTTGATCACTGGTTTTTTTTAGAATAATCTTTTTTAAAGCCATCATTTGACAAAGCTGCCCAAAAACTGTGCAGTCTATAATTTCAGCTCTCATTCTTTAATTGAGGGGCTTTGTTCATGCAAGGATGTGTTGGCCTGTTGTTATTGAATTAACAGCCAGAGAAACAGCCTGGATTGGTAATTAAAATATTGTGTTTTTCTTTCCAGGTGTCAGCTCCTATCAGGAGTTAATTGACTGTTTCACACTGGTCATAAAATCCCTGCAACGTGGTGAGATACAGCCATGGGTATGCATTTGTATTTCATAAAAGATGGTAAAATTTGGGATAGTTTCAAGTAAAATACAGTTCTAGTCCCTTCACTGCCCCTCATTTGTGTTGTTTTTAAATTGTGTGTTGAACTTCTGAACAATATGGAGGATGTTTCATGCACAGTCACATCACTAAAAAACTGGTTTATTTTTAGATTCATCAAGGGAGTAGCAGTTTCTTAAGTCAATTGATCCAGCAGTCCTACCATGGGAGGATGGAGGATGTTTCCCTCAGTGACATCACTCCCATTCAGATGCTGCTGGAGATTGGCTTGGAGAAGATGAAGAAGGATTATGTCAATTTTTTCATAGGTGAGTCTGACACTTGGTAACAGCATGAGGAATTCAAGAGAAAAGGTGTTCCATGCAGGAAATAATGAACTTTTTGGGTAACCTCCATCTCTCTTCCTTCCCATCTGCTGAAGTGCAGTTTCCAGCTTCCTTAATAATGAAACTTTTCAGCTTTTAAATTTCAAAATTTTAAAAACTTACTTGCTTCAAAAGAAGCATAGCTTTGTGTTTTACTGTTGTTGTTCTTTTTGGCATCTGTCGTCCTGTTTTCATTATTCATTTATTTGCTTTTTTTATTTTTTCTACTTTTGTAAACTTGTATGTCCTGAGGAGGGTGGTTGTCTCCAAGTATGTGGTGGGTTTCTTCATTGTACAACCTTGGTGATAAATAAAATCCTGCTTTGACCATAGCACTTCAGAGGGGTTTTCTTGTTTGGAATAAATGATCATGTCAATAAATAACATCACACTGCTGCTGACTTTGTGCTTTAGTAGAATTTCCTGTTTGATCACCTGAATGTTGCTTATATTTCATCTGATACCGTGTATTAAATTTTAATTATTTTTTCCTGCTGTTCCCTTTACAGGCCAGGAACTTGCAACAGTAAACTGCTTGGTAAGATGCTTTATTTTTATTTCATAAAGCACAGCATGCTTAGCTGATGGTGGGATGCAAATCAGAAAAGCTGAGAAACTGAACTGCAGATCATGAGGCTGGAACAACACACTGCAGGAATGTCATTGTTTTGTTTCCTTATTCCCAGATAATTCCCTGGTATCTGACCTGGGTCACTGTCAAGGCAGTGAACCTTTGTCACACTTTGATGGGACTTGGTTCTGAGTCTGCTGGGCCACTCTAAAATCTTGGCTCCTCCAAAGAAGCAGGAAGATGTTTTTATTTACTGAGGGTGTGTTGTGTGTCTGGAGCAATGGAGTGCTCAGGTAAGAGCAGAATCTCTTTACTCTTCCAGGATTATTTCATTTCCACATCAGTGGATCTCCAGGAACAAGTGAACCGTGTTCAAAAGCTTCACCACATGCTGGAAATAATGGTCAGCTGTACAGGCTTACTGAACTTCAGACATGAGAACCTCTTCCCTTTGACACAGTAATTATTGCATTTCTACTTTTGCTCTTTAAAGGACAATCACAAATAGAGTTTGTTTGACAGTTTTAAAGAAACACCTTAATGTTGGTGGTAGTGAGACTGCAGAAAGATCAGTTGGATCTTCCTGCCAAATTTTGCTTTGGGACTAAAACTGGAAACTAAAGGAAATAATAAAATGTGAGAGTATAGTTAATTTTGCACAGAGTTTATGCTCTGTTGTACAAGCATTTCTCTAAAGAAAGTAACCTGATATCTCTTGTAGGATTTGCATGAAATATTACAAGGAAAACCCTCTGAATGAGAAGCATGTGTTTCAGCTGCCCATCAGACCAGCTCTTGTGAAGAAATTCTATGAAAAGTAAGAGAAACTTCAGCATTTGCAGCATGAAACTCAGATGTGACTGAATACCTGCCTCAATTTTGATGTTTTTTGATTATTCTCTCAGTGATAACCCTGAGGTCTGGAAGGTGGAGATAAGCAGTGGGCATGGACAGAAGGAGGTCAAAACAACATGGCAAGTCAGCACCAATGCTCCAGTTGAACATGTGACTTCAGACAATTCAGGTGGGGAATGCTGGTTGTGAAATTAAATAATCAAAGCACAAACTTCAAACAAATTCAGTTTTTTATCCTGAGTTCAGTGGGTCTGAGCTTTATATTTACTTTTTAGCAAAAGCAAAATGATATTTTGCCTTCTATTAAAAGAGTGAGGTGGTATTTATAGAATTAAGTATATTCAGAAAGTGGTGACTTTTTGCCTTCTCAGCTTGGCTAAGTTACATTTTTAGAGTTAAAATGACAAAATCGTTCCAAATATGAGATGATTGATACCCAAAACCTCTTGCACCTTATTTCTAAAATGTTTGCCAATGAATCTGAGAAGAGTTTTGAAGAGAAATTTCTCTATTGTTAATGCTGGTCTCAAGTCAGAGAAGGTGCAAAGGGGAGAACATCTGCCCTTGCTGCAAGCAAATGTAGGACAAGTGGAAAAGCATCAGAATGGGGAAGAATTAAGCAGAGAGATTGGTACAGAAATGATTTGCCTTTTTGGGATGAGGTTCCATGTGAGGATTTGGTAAATCTTTCCTGTCATTATTGATTGTTGTCATGAAGTGCTTCAGTAAAACTGCACTTTGAAAACAGTTCTAGAAGCTGCTCCATGAACTGATCTCTACCTTCTAACAAGAGTGGCTAATCCCAGCTTTTCCCTTTGTCCTTGCAGGTTTCCTTTTGGACTCCACAGTAAAGGGAAGCAGTGAAGAAAAGTTGTATTTTATTACCATGACTCAGTGCAGTCAGGTGCACTTCACTTGAGTTGATGTTACTGAGCAGGCAGGACTGGAAAGGTACAGAGAGGGGGAAAATTCAGTGTTTTCTGTCCCA
Source organism: Illadopsis cleaveri (assembly GCA_013399915.1). Classification (NCBI taxonomy): domain Eukaryota; kingdom Metazoa; phylum Chordata; class Aves; order Passeriformes; family Timaliidae; genus Illadopsis; species Illadopsis cleaveri. The sequence continues at coordinate 476,627 of VXBB01024199.1, read as the reverse complement.
ACAGAACCTTTAGAAACACTCTGGGCTTCAAACAGTTCATCTTCACTGATTTATTTGCTTTATTACACTTAAGTAGGACCTCCTTAGCCACAATTCACCTGTAGACACCTCCTTTGTTAAAAATGCAGTGCAATTATGTCTGTACAGTATAAATGTTTTGTAAATATGGTGGGGTTTTTTCATATATTTACAGGCATTCCATAAAGTTGTGCACTTTGGGGTTTCATATTTTATTTTTTGATCATTAAAAATACAATCAGACACTGTTCAAAGTGTGAATTATCTTAACCAACAAACCCAACAATGTTGTCATGTTCTCCTGGGATCAAGTGCTCCTTCATCATGCTGAAGGATTTGGAAATCTCTTCATCCAGGGCCTTGGGATCTTCAGCCAGTTTGGATTTCTTTGTCCCTGTATTTATATTTTGGAGTATTCTTGGAAATGCTTCTCTCTCCTCTTCAAATTATTTTATTCCTTCAATGTGAAGTGAGTTATTTTAACAGTGTTGTCTTGTATCTTTTGCATAATTTTTTGAAAAACAAAATCAGCGTAGTTGGCTGGACAGAATAATTTAAATATGTTGGCAGTTGATGTGTTATGCTGATTAATCAGTGAGGAAACATTTTGATGGTCTAATTTAAACAATTCCATCATTTTGTATATGCTGACTAAATAACCTGAGACAGAAATATTTTGCATTAAGAACTTAACTATGGGTAAGTGAGAATAAGGAAAACCCCAATATTCATGCTTTTTAAAACTATAAATTATAGATGGTCATTATTATTATTGTAGATTTCTATAACTTCTGGTTTCAAGCACAGGAAGTTGTATTTCAAGTACAGCCAGCTGAATTGTGGAACCAAGTTTTTATAGTACTTGTTTCTACCTGCACTAGAAGGGAATTTAAGGAGAAATATTTATTTTGGAAGTACTTGGATTACTTAAAATCCACATTTTTGTGTGTAACATATTATAAAGTTGTAAAAGGCAAGTCTGGTTCCTGTAAACCAAACTGCAGAGATGTGGTTTAAATCTGATTCAGAAGTTGTCACCTTGGATTACTCACTTCAAACAACTCTTCTCCACACCTAAATAGCAAATTATCCTAACTTTTAGACATGAATAAGTTGACATTTAAGCAGTGCTCTTGGAATATTTAAGTCTTTTTATATTTTAAAATCATGTGTCTGTCTTCAAATAGCAATTACATGGTAATCAAAATGCTGTTGATAAACAGACTGAAAGGTTTGCAAGCAGCTTTTAATCACTTGAAATTTGTACTGGCAAGACTTGAATCACTTTACTCTTAACAATTTTTCTGGTAAACAAAATATGTTTCCAAAATTGTAAGGATTGTAAAATCTACTACTTAGAATCAGTGGAAAGAGAATGTATTTTGGTAAAAACAAAAAGATGTTTTGGGAATTGAATAGAACATCTATGAAAGCTCTAGGTGGATTGGTATATATTTCATTACAGGGGTATAAAAAGAGGCATCTGTGGTAAATTTTAACCACTCAAAGAGTTGCAGCTTAGTCCTTTTGGCAAATGAAGATGTGTGCAAACATCGATTTTAGCTGTGGTTTCGAAGGTAGAATATGAGGAGGACAATACTGATGAGAATGCAGAGTGTGAAAACTGTAGGAAGAACAATCTCTGTCACCATTTCCATGTGAGTAATCAGGGAATCTAAAATTTGAAAAATGAGGAATATGTAAGAGATTTAATCCTCTGGAGTACAGTAATACCTAACTATAGTTAACATAGAGATATTTTTTTTGAACATAAAAAATGTTGACATTGGCATAAACAGCAAACAAAGCAAACAGAATTTCCTAAGTCTGCCAAAGCTGGAGCAAATCCAGGACAGTTTTCCCTCTCTTTTTCTTTTTAAGTTAAATTGCTGAAGACATGTCAGTGCTCAAAGGGCTGCAAAAGTTGTCCTTGGTCTGAATTAGCTGCAGTGCATTAACAATATTTTACTGGTCCTTTGATTTTTATTCCCTTCACCCCAAGGTGAAAGAAAATTGTCAAAGAGAAATCCTTGGGAAGCTCTGGCCTTTTTATGATTGTTCTGTATCTGTTTGAAAAATTAAATTGGTTTTATTTTGTGGAACTTTATTCCACAGAGAAGCCTGGAAGAGTTCAGTTAAACCCAGTCCATTCACACTGAACATGACTTGGAAGTGGAGGCTGGGCAGGATTAACTTAGGCTGACTGCTGGGATGTTTCCTACCATGTGGAATTTACCTCATCCTCTTGTAAGAATCTATAGGAATTATGTGGTCTTTCTTTAAAAGATTTCTACTTCAGGACTTCTGAAAGGTCCTGAATTACACCAGCAGGTTTTTTAGCTGTTCTGGATCAGTTGTGTTGGGGTTTCTTTGTTACCAAGAGCATCAGAGCCCAAACTTAATCTTAGGCCACTCCTTAGCCCTTTTATTTATTTTTATAGTTCCACTTTATGTAAAAGTCAAACATTTAGAGATTTTTCTGTCTGTGTGGTTGTCTTGATTTGTCTGGGTTTGGTTTGTGTTTGAAAAAGCATTCAGCAGTTTTATTTTAAGGAGAGTTCTGTCATCCTCAACCTCAGTTTTAAGTAGCAGCTCTTCCAGGTCCTGTGTTTCAGTAACATCCACAGCTGATCCATTTAGCTACAGTGGTTTTTGTTGGAGACAGCAAATAAAGACATTTTTCTTTAGAGGCTTGTAGTGCTTTTGGGGAGAAAACACCTTTTAGCAGTATTCAGAGAGCAATTTAATATCTGAACTTTACAGAAGCTGCTTTTTAGACCAAAACAGAGGATCATTACCTGCAGCCAGGTGTTGGTGTGTGGCAGAGCAGGTGTCCATGGCCTTCCGATGCCAGTTTTCCACCTGGAAAAGGGTGACACTTGTGTGAGCCTGCAGCATTCTCCTCACTCCCACAGCTCCCTCCCTGCCCTTGTCCCTACAGTTGACTTGAAACTATTTTATTCTACCACCACATGATTTTCTGAAAGGTTCTTTGTGGTTTTTATTTCAGTGTATTTCTCCGAGTGGTTTCATTAAGTTTTTAACAGCACATACCACATTCCAGCTTATTTTCCAGTAGCGTAGTACATATGTGGAGTTTTCTGTCTAGAAATCTGACTGCACTGCTAAATGACTTCTGATGGAGGATTTTTGACTGCATCAGGAAGTCCAATTGGAGTTTGTGGAATGCTTTAGAAACAGCAGTTGAGGCTGTTCCCACTTTCAGTGTCTGAATATCTCTGTATTAAACAGATCCCTAATTTACAGATCCAAAGTGTCCCTTCTGTACCATATTCATACAAGTTGTTTCCTGAAATTCAACGTGATATTTGCACATAAATCAAAGAAAAAGGAAAAAAAAAATCAAAATTAGCAGCTGACATCACCTCTCTTGGATTTGGGAATCCATTTGCACTGATGATCTTTTTATAGTAGTCAACAGATGCCTTTGGGTACCGTGGTTTGTTCTTGTTTTTGAAGTCAATGTGGTAAAGCCCAAATCTTTCGGAGAAGCCTTTGTTCCATTCAAATTTATCCAGCAGTGACCAGGCAGTGTAACCTTTGACATTTACACCATCATTTAGAGCTGGAAATAGAACACAAATCACTGGTAAAGGTGGGGTTTGTCCTTAAAATATGCTTCTGTAAATGTTTGGTTTATAGCTGGAAGAGGTGGGGAGGAGGACAGAAAAATGAAGTATAAATTAATTGAATTTAGATTCTTTGAAATTGTTTGAAATTGTTGCATAAACTAGAACTCTATGGGCATAGCAATTTCTCCTTTCTGAAAGTGGAAACTGATGATTTATTGCAGTATTAAATCTCAGGTAGGTTATTGTACTTATTAGTATTAATATGGTTGCTTAGGTTGTCATTTTGGTGAAAATTTATGAGTCTGGTTTGTTGTCCATTTTGACTTGTGAATAGTTATTTCTCTGTGATGGAAATGACAAAGTGAAAAATAGGCAGAAGGTGAAAACGCTCCAAAAGTTAAATCCTCTAAGGCTGTTTTTAAGTGACCTTTGAGTATCTCGTTGATGTATCCCTTCAGGTACTGGATCCTCCACTCATCACACAGCTGGGAGCACTGCACTGTTTCAGACACTCCATTCTCTGTCACATAAATCAGGGGGTTCCCATACTGGGTCTGCAAACAGAAATGCTTAAATTGGTTCACATAAAATCATTTTATTTTGACAGAATATGTGAATTAGCAAAGTGCATTAAAAGCAATTTTCTACATTTACTTACCTAAGTAACAAAAATACATAGTAGGAAATCAAGTTAACTGTGGGATTTAATTTAAAATTACTGAATTCTGTAGTTTTCTGAGCTGAAATTAAGGGGTTTTTTGTTTGACAAAATTCCCACTAAGACAAGACAAATAGCTGGAACTGCTGAAAATCTAAATCTAAACTAGGCATTTTATTTGTTCTTTTATAATTAAAGATCTGCTCTACTCACCTTAATGAAGTTGAGTAACCTTCTGAACCCCCAGGGCACAGAGTAGAGCCACTTAGGGCCTGGAGCTGGCCAGTTGGGATCCACCAGTTCAGCCAGGTCGTGGTCAGTGTGGTAGCTGGACACTTGGAGGAAGGGAAAGTTCTTCTGCAGGACATAACGAGTGGTGAAATGACCAATTCCCAGGAAATCCGAGGTGCCTTTAATGTAGGTTTTCTCTTGCACTGAGAAAGTTGGTAATCTTGATGTCCCCAAGCCCTGCTGGGCACTCTTCCTGCCTAGCAAAATAATTACAGGAAACAACTTCTGAGGAGGGTGGAAATTGGTTTTCTTTATCTCACCAACAATAAATCATAGAATCATAAAATCCCGGATGGTTTGGGTTGGAAGGGACCTTTAAAATCATCACTACCATGGGCAGGGACACCTTCCACTGTCCCAAGGTGCTCCAAGCTCTGTGCAACCTGGCCCTGGACACTTCCAGGGATCCAGGGGCAGCCACAGCTTCTCTGGGAACTGTGCTGGGGCCAAATACAGTTTTCCTGAAGTTAGTGTTAATGTCAAGGACATCTGAGTTAATTGTTTTTTTAAGATGAGATCATCTTTCATCCTTTTGGTTTGGAGAATTAAGTTGGGTACAATACATGGAGAAACTGATTTAAAGTGTCTTGGTGTGTCCCCAAACTGCTTTAGGAGCTGTGTCCAGCCCAGGGGCCTTTGGTTGCTTTGCTGTGTCTCACCTGTGCCCTCATTTGACTAAAACACACATTATTTTGTCTGTTATTGTTATTAAGGAGTTAATCCCTTGTAATGTGCTGGAAGTGTGGATCTATTCATGTCACACTTACTGGGACTTACCTACATAATTCTTCATAACCTCTGGGTAGTCCCCTCTGTAAATGGGGTTTGCAAACCATCCCAGGTGGAACTGGATGTACCTTTCAGCAGCGTCTCTGTCTGTTTGGCTGTGTGGATCAACAGGTTCCCCCCAGCCACTCGTTAGGGAGATCCCAACCATCCCTTAAAACAAAGGGACAATTCTGCAGTTCTTTAAGGCCTTAACAGAGACAGCAGCACAATCACAGAATGAATCCTGATTACCTCTCTGCTCCCTGCGCCAGGTGTTGTTGTAGGAGTGCCAAACCTTGGCATGAGTCTAAAAATAATGTAAAAATAGAATAAATCGTGTGCACATTTTCATCTCTTATGCCATGGAAAGCTGGTGAGCACTTCTTGCACTGAGGTCTGGCTGAAGATATCACAGAACTTCTTTCATGTTTATTACAGAAACTTTCATTTCGTGTAAGACATCACAAAAGCCTTTATGCAAGATTCCTTCCCTAAATTCCAGGACATCCACATGGAGCTGACACACAGCCCTCAGGACAGGCTTCTGTCCCATGGCTCTGATCTTTGGATGTCTTTCCCTAATCTATTCCGACAGATGAAAGTTAGTTTTTACCAGAGACTTTCTGAAGTCACTTGCAACATTCATTCAGGCCAGGATGTTTCTGCTTCTTTCTGAACTAACCTGGATGGGTTTTTTTTTCAATCAGCTTGAAACAAACTAAGAGACACTTGTAAGAAAAATTCAATTTGTTGAAACTGTTGAATCAAGTCCTGAACATTGATAGTGGTGTCTTGGATTATGCACTGGAGGTTTAAAGCCAGATGATCATTTCAGAGTCCTACTTAGAAATTACATGGCTGTGAAACTGTATTTCTGTTTAAAGAGTGAAATCTGATAAAAATTCTTAATGGACACAATTTCAAGCACAATTCAGGAGGGTTTTTACTTTAATGATGTGATGAGCAGCTTTGTAGGCACCGCAGCCACCGAGCTTCAGTCCTGGCGCGTGTTCTCCTGTTTCATAGCCCTGTTCAGCCACTGCCTGCAAACACACACAGTCAGTCCTGGAGACAGTCAGTCCTTCTCTGGGCTCCAGAGCCAGGAGGTGTGCTCCATCCTCTGCATCTGTGCTCTCCTACCTCTCCAATCCCCTTTTCCCTTCCTTGGCTCCCGTTTCCTGCCCTGCTGCCAGGTTGATGCCCAGCTGTGGCTTGCTGGGAGCAGGGTGTTGGTGAGGAGGGTAACTGGGATGTGCTGAGGAACAGGGAAGGGTAAATAACAGCTGCCTTTCCAATTCCTGGTGTCTCTCCAGCTGAGGAGTTTTCAGAATTTTCCTGGAATTTCATGTCTTAAAATTCTGCCCTTGTGCAAAATCTGCCTGCTGAGATTTTTGGCCACAATGATTAATGCTTTAAATCCTTCCCCTTCCCTCTCCCTCTCCATTTTTTTCCCCCCTACTCTCCTCTAGTGTCACTTCCACAGAATTTTGGGAACAGAACCAGCAATAGGAGTGTTTGGAAGGAAAGCATTGATGACTTACCCAAGGATTGCTGAACGTAATCCAGTGTTTCACACGGTCGCCAAACTTCTCAAAACACAAATTTGCATAATCATTAAAGTAATTAATCATGCTGATATTCTGCCAGCCACCGTACTTTTCTTGGAGAACCTTTGGAAATAAGAATTTCAAGATTCAATGATTGTGTTTGAAGGTTAGCTGCTGCTTAAAGAAGACTTTAGTTTTTATTTAATTCTTATTTCTAGTTCAGAAAGAGATTTTTCCAAAACTTGAATGCACATAAAATGCAAATGAATAGGAAATATTTACAAGTTCTTAAAACCATGCAGGCTTCACTAATTTAAGTACTCTTAGTTCTTAACCTTAGGAAATTATTTCTATCAGAAGGCTTTATTTGAGGTGTTTCACTGATTTAAATATTTTCTGACCTGTGGCAGGTCCCAGTGGTAGAGGCTCACAATAGGGGTGATGTTGTTTTCCAGAAGACTGTTAATGGTGTCATTGTAGAACTGTATTCCCTTCTCATTCAGTTGCTCAGCTGATGAAAAAAACAAGGAGTTATCTGCATTAGTTCCCAAATAACTGGAAGAACAGAAATCTAGAAATATTAACCGAGGAATTTTCCATTACAGTGTTGGGAGTTCTGTTATGGTTAAATGCAGACAAACAGAAATCTGTTTAACAGGAATGTTGAACACTTTTACTCAGGAGTAAAATTCCTCACAGATAGGAATATTGGGAAGAACCTGGTGAAATTATGCTGACCTTTGATGCCTGTGGGCATAATCCTTGGCCATGAGATAGACAGGAGGTAGTGATTCACCTTGAGCTCCTTCAGTAACTGAATGTCATCCTGTGAGAAGAAAACCCAATTAACACATCCTGAGGCTGAGCAGAATAACTTCACTTCCTCATCTGTCTTAATAATTCTGAATGGGGAAAATCTGTGGAAGATTTGCACAGAAGAGGATTCCATCTGTTATTGTCTGATCTTTGAGGTGATGGCTCATTCTACTTGAAGCCTTCCTCTTTATCCACTTTTTTTTGACAGTCCAAAGAAGTCCTGGAATGTTTTATGTAACTGGGGAGGTTGAATGTTTGCACTACAGAAAAATGAGCTGAGGTTTTGCAACACAATTATATTTATGTCAGAATTTGTATTAGAAAATAATAGAAGCCTGTAAATCTTGAACTCAAACATTTCAGTTCAGGCTCAAAACCACAATTACTTGGACTTTCCTTCACTATCTTATACTGGAATGAGAAAACCCCCTAAATCCCATATGAATATATGTTCTTTTGCTAAGAAATTGTACATCTTCAGTGTTCAGTGAAACAGAAATTGGTGGTAATTGTGCCAATGCAAAGAGAATTCTGATGATGAAAGCGAAGAGCGCTCTGATACAAAGTGGACCAGGTAACCGGACAAATACAAGCAAGTTTCAAAAAGTATTTCTAAATCCAAATCCAAATTGTCTCTGTTTCAATCTCTTCTGGTGCCACAGCCCAGTGAGGCGCAGTCCCAGCTTCTCTAAGATGCTTTTTAAGCTGTTCTTTCAAAGTTCTGCTGGTTTGAGAGCTCAAATGAAACCTCTCCTGAATTTTCCCATTTTAGGAGAGTAAGGAATATTTAGTTTCTTTTCTCTTAGTTCTTGCTGAGACCTCTGGTTCTCCCTTGGACTTCATGTATGTGGAGAAACCTTAGTGGAATATAACTTTTATTTAATTAGTTGTAATTCCAATTATGTAACCCTGGCTTCTCACAGTCATTTGGATTCCTTTTGCTGTGTATCTGTCTTTCCTCCAGCACAGTAATTTGAAAATTGGTTTTGATGGTATTAGGCTTGGAAACATATTGTGAACAGAGCTGCATTGATTATTTGTTTGTTATCCTTTCAAAAAATAGGGAACATCCAGACTGAATTTTAAAACCTCTTAAAAAGACATGGAAAACCTCATACATGTACACACACACACATAAAGTTAATTTTATTTAAAGCTCAAATGTGTTTATTGTATTTCCAACTAAGCATTTGGAGTTCCTACAACATCTAGAATATTTTTGGACACGAAAATCTAAAAATGTATTTGGGAAACACTGTGGGACTATTAGTCCTTTGAGATTATAAAGAAAGAAGATTTTACTGTACTGAATAAAAATATCAGCCCTTGGATTCCTAAATTAAATAAGCTTTTAGAGCAGCTAAAACTTCCTACCAGGGTCAAAGAATGTCCCCAGAACATTTGCAGAGGTGCAGTTAACTCCTCGTGAACAATACCTTGACCTTGTAGTACCCATCACAGGCAGAGTCTCCCGTCTCATTCCTGAGCACTTTGCCTTTCCTGTGAGTGAAAACATCCCAGATGCTCAGGCCTTTCCCATCCTTGTCCCAGGCCCCTTCGGTCTGATAGGCAGAACTTCCAACACCCCACAAGAACCCTGAAGGTGAAAACAGGGGAATTATTGAAACATTTTCCTGCTGATTGGTCTTGGTGCTAAATGGTCATAAGAGAAAGGAACTGAAAGTGAAAGGAAGCACTGCTGGAGAGGCCGAGATTTTCTACATTTCAAAATGTATCTGTGCCTAAAAAGGTCTGAAAATGGGTAGTAAACTGAAGGTGTCCTGTTCTGATGCACTGAAAAAAGAATCGAATCCTTCCATTTATTAAATCTGTAAAATCTGTATTTTACAGTGATGAGGTGGGACTTTGATAGCGTGGCAGAAATGTCTTACTGCAAAAAATGAATTAGGTTTCCACATCATCTCTCTCTGCTGCTTTTGATGCAAGCTCAGATGTTATATAGAATATACAAAAATATTCTGGATTATTTTCTTACTGTTTCACAAAATACCATATCATAAATGACTTAAAAGCTTGAGCATGAAAAACAATCAGTGCTTGTATCTTCCTAGTTTTGATTTTGCTTGGATGAAATGTGTTTAAATATGTGTTGAAGAAAGGATAAAGTTCATAAATCCATACTGAAGAGTGGATTGGATAATACTGAACAGCTTGAAACAAACCCAGCACAGTTATTTCAATAATTTCTTAAATAAGCTGCATAACAAAGGGTATTTTTTATTTATTTCATTAATTGTAGGTAATTTATAAAAAAGGAGGAGAGTTCTCAGGTGTGATTGTTACACTGCATTTTAATCAGGGAGATGTGGATATGAACTGTTCATCTGTGAGCCTTTCCTTGTGTTTCCTGTTCAAGTGGATCTGTGGAATGCAGGGTCATGTGGATCCCTGTATTCCCATGAGTAGATCCCAAAGTGTTGGAGTCACTCCATCTGTTGGAGACCAAAGATCCCATGTGGGTGATCCTGAGAGTGTACATTGAATGGCTTCATTGACTTCTTCTGGAATTGGCCAAGTATCTCCTGGCACACCAACTAGACAGGGGGAAAATGGCTTTTCTGGGGTTGCATTGGACAGACATGGTATCTAAACCTGATGCATTTGCCAAAGGCACCCAGACATTTGTTTTGGGTTGTCTAACTGGCAAGTTTGCAGTACTAAAAGCAAGCAAAGAAAAAAGGCATAAGCATAACTTCCCATATTTCCCTTAAACTCTCTCCTAACAAAGGAATTATACAACACTACTGATCCCCATTCTGCAGCCACCTTCACTTCTGTCCCTGCCATTTCCCTGGAAGGACAAGGAAAACCTTCCTGGTGCAAACACAGGAGCAGATGTAGAACATTCCAACCCCCAAAGCAGCTGGGGCTGGGAGGTACCAGCTGGAAAAGTGCCGTAGTAGAAGGAGCCTGGATTGTTCTTGGTCCACGGGAAGTCCTCGGCCACGCTCAGTCCCATCAGTGCCACCAGCACAGCCCAGCACCTCAGGGTGTCCCTCCTCATCTCCTGCTGCTCCCTGCCAGGGAAAACACAACAGCTCTGTCAGGAGCTGCTGCTCCACAAATGGGTTTGGGGGGGTCAAAAGGGAAAAGTTGATTTTTTTCCTGCTGGATGGGAACTATAATTGAATGTTAGAAGCTTGGGCTGAGTGGAAGGAGCAGTTAAACTTCTGGTAGGATGGGGAAAGCAAGGGAAGATTGAGGTGCAAAATTATAATTATTAGAAGCCACAGATTTTCTATAATGTTGCTTATCTTTGTCCTAAAGGTCTCTTTGTTGGTAGCTATTTTGTTCTGAATTTCCAACTGTCCCACAAATATCAGCAAGTAAAACCCTCTAAACATGACAAGAAAGGGATTATGCTGGTAGCATCTTCCAAACTGTCATGGCAACAAGCCCTTTGGAAACTGAAAAGGACAACCAATACTTGCAATTATTCCAGTTTTAATTAATTGCAGCTTTTGTCTTGGTGTCATCCTTTTTATCCAGTCTCAGCATCAATTTTAAACTGTGACATCAAGTTAAACTATTAGAGAGACACATTTTAGCTGAGTTAAATAAAGTTTCAGAAGGGCTTTTTAGAAAACACTGTTTCCCCCAAATTGATGCAGTCCCCAAAGGATGTTTTACATTCCTGAGCATCTGCTGGTGAATCTGAAGATGGGGGTTGGACCATGAGGAAAAGCAGAACAAATATATAAAATAATCATGTTTTGCATTAGAGTATCTGAGCTGCTTTGCAGGTTGGCTCCTGACCAAAATGAACCCCCAAATCTGGCAAAAAACAAAAGGCAAAGGACTGACCCCCTTTTCAGAACATGTAATAAATGTACAGCCTCAGAGACCCCTTGTTCCTCTGTTCATTAATCATCACCCCATATCTCCTAATTAACACAGGAACTGCACAGCTGCCTTTGGGAAAATGTAACTCATTCAGCACTAAAGGCTTTAGTCCTGGATTCAAAATATCTCCACCTCGGCATTCCAAATGGGAGCATTTAGATTACAGGGTTAAAAAAAACATGTAGCAGACTACAGACATTTTAAATCAGGTCTAAATACTCCAGAATTGCTTTTATTTTGAATATAACAGGTTGCAAATACCTGTGATTTTAACTTAGACATTGCCAGTAGCTCTCTGGCTTAGTCAGTAAATTTAAATTTAGCTTTGCCCTTCATCTTCTCATTAGCACTGACCAAGAGTCCCAGGAAAAGGAGCCAGGAGAGCAGGAAATGTTCCAGGAGGTCTGTCTGTGTTTCTGCAGCTGAGGCACTGCCCCAGGACAGCAGGGCTCTGTGCTTTTACACAGTGCTGCTAGGAGCTAGGAACTCATTTGGAGTTAGGGGTAACAAAACAGAAAAGAACCCCGAAAAAACCAAAAAACAAAACCAAACAAAACAACAACAACAACAAAAAAAAAAAACCACAAAAACCCCCCCCC
>VXBB01024199.1:392153-464317 GCA_013399915.1 Illadopsis cleaveri | reverse complement strand
AAAAAACCCCAACCAAACAAAAAAAAACCAACCCCCCAAACCCCCAAACAACCAACAACCAACCCAAACAAAAAACAAACAAACAAACAAAACCCCAAAACCCCAACAACAACAAAAAACCAACCCCAAAAAACCCCCAACAACATGTTTTTCACTTTTGGCTTGATTATTCTTATTAGTAGAATTAGAAATAATTTCAGTACCTCCAGAACTGCTCAAGCACAATAAAAGACTTTAGGATTTTACATCACCCTGCATTGAATAAAACAATCTTATGCAGTCTGCTGTGGAATATTCAATCAAACACTTTTCAAATTCATATGTGCATTTTGGAACTCTTCATTGCTCTGATTTTCTGGCCTGTACCTCTACAACACAGCAGAAGAAACAGCTTTTCAAATAGTGCAAAAAATTTAATAAATTCAGACTGAAGGATGGTAATACCCTTTTCACCCCCTTGTTGTCTGTGCTCCCTTCTGCCCTGATTGTAGCTGGAATTATTTTAATTTTCCCCCACTCCTGCCTTACCTGCTGTTCTTCACAACAGACGTGTCCTATCTGGGAGATTCCTCTGAACTGCCACAAACCCACCAGGGCATTCAGAATAAATTTACTTTCCCAGAATAATTGCGTGGAATTAATCCAGGCTATCACAAAACCTCGGGAGAAACATCTAGTTGCAAACAGCATTTTGTTCACTTAACAGTCAAAACAAAAAAGAACAATCCTTTTGTATCCACAGCCAATGCTGCAGGACCAGCTTTAGCTTAACCACAGGGATCTGTTAGCAATGAGGATTTTCCTTTGTAAGCAAAATTAGCTTTGCACTCATCTATACATTCATACAGAACTGGCTCTTCAACAGGGGGGTGGTAGATGGTTTTTATCAGGAATTGCAGTGATGGGCCAAGGATGGGTTCAAGCTGAAAGGGGAAATTTAGGGGAGATTTATGGAAGGAATTCTTTCCTGTGAGGGTGGGGAGGCCCTGGCACAGCTTCTGGATCCCTGGCAGTGTCCAAGGCCAGGTTGGACAGGGCTTGGAGCAGCCTGGGACAGTGGAAGGTGTCCCTGCCATGGCAGGGAGTGGAATTGGGTAATCTTTAAAGTCCCTTCCAACTCAAACCATTCTGGGATTCTGAATTCTGTGATTTTCTCTTGGTTCAAATATCTGTGCCCTGGGTGATGTTTAGCAGGGAGAACTCAGTGACAGACTTGGTGAGGCCAAGGGCTTTGTTTTTACATGGCATCATTTAAAATCAGATAATTAAGATGCAGGCTTGAAAAAGATCACATGCTTTTGCTTTTCTTTCTAAAGGAATTCCTTATGGTGATGTCTTTGTGGAAAAAAACAACTCACCCACTCTGGATGTTCAGCTCAAGCTACAACTCCTCATGTCTTTTACTTCTGGAATTACATTCAGTCCCTCTCACAGATAAAGTCCATTGAAAAAGCACAAAACGAGGTAACCACTGCTGGGCTAAAAATGTGATTTCAGTCATCTCTGCTCACCTGGCTCTCAGGTGAGAAAACCTTTCAGGGCTGAGAGACAGGGGGAAGAGCCTGGAGGTCACTGCTGCCCCTGAGCCAGCGCAGAGGGAGGCTCTGGGCACTGAACACAACAAAGGTGTGGGAGTTTTTCCCACACCCGCTCTGAGGAAAGGGATCTCTGGGCAAGGGGAGCCCGGCAGGGGCAGCAGGAGCAGCTTCAGCTCCCTTGGCTTTTGATGGTGGGGGATTTCCTCCTCCCTGCTGTGCACCCCCGGAGCTGCTGGGTGCTCTGGGTAAGAGACTCCTGCCTGGAACCTGCTATCCTGTCCTTTTGCAGCTGTACAGTTTGTAAACAAACTCCTGATTGTTTCTTGGGCTACTCAGTTTTGTCTTTTTAAACCTTTTTTTTTTTTTTTTTTTTTTTCTTGTGCTGTGGTGTGTCTCGCGTGTGCGCGTNTTTTTCCTGAGCAGTGCTGGTGCCCTCGCGTGGCCGATTTCACAACTGAGAATGTTTCCTGGCAGCATAAAATAAATAACAACATTGCAGTTCTTACTGAGCCTCTCGGAAGAGAGATCTCAGAGATTTTACAGGTATCTCAGAAGTAAAAAGTGCACTGAAATGAGACCAGGAATATCACCAGGAGCTCCTTGTTCATCCCTGCAGGTCTCTCTGTACATTTGTCTGCCCTCCTGCTCCTCAGGAGGGACCATTGTCAGGGACAGAGATGATGATCCTTGAAAATCCAGCAGCTTCTGCAGCTGTGATGCACACAAAGGGCAGTGCTCCTTACACAGCTCCTGCTGCAGGGGACTTGGGTGCTGAAGGCACGTTTTGATCCCTTTTTTTGGCATTTGGCACATTTTATCTCAGGCAAAACCGGGTAGGGCAGTGAACCAGAGTCACCACAGCGCCGAACGATGCCAGAGTTGTGAGGATTAAAGGTGGGCATTACTCATTCCTTGTTAAATCATAATTGCACCTAAAAACACCCCAAGAACAAAGGCTTTGGCGTGCCAGGAGAGGCTGGGACTGTTCAGAGAGCTGGCAGGGGGAGCACACTGACAGATCAGCCCTCTCTCCATGTGAGAAGCTGCATGGATCTCACACAGGGAGCTTGGATCAGGCCAGCACTGAGCTCAGAGCTCTTGTCTGGCTGCCTGCTGCCAGATTCATGAGCCAGGCTGCTGCTTTAGGGCATCACTGAAGTCACTTGGTGAATTGTCACTGACTCAGTGGTCAGGAGGAGCCAGCCCTTGGTGTGCATGAAAACACAATTCTTTCCAAGTGCATTTAACATGGGCTGCCAGGAACATGACACTCTTCCACTCTAAGTTGTGCTTGCATAGGTTTTCTTCTCTTAACATGATCTTTTCCTGTGATGTTGTTTCCCAGTTTCCTGCATAAAACCCCAAATTAAAGAAAAAAAAAATCATATTTACATTGTGACAGCTTGGTCATTTTTTCCTCTTGGAAAAGTTTTATTAGCAGCAGTTTTTAAACCATGCCAGAAACACATCAAGGCTATAAAATCTTTTATTGTGTTTTATTGGTAAAAAGAATGTTTTTTAAAAAATCTACTCATTGGAGTCCATCCAAAATTGCCCAATGAGGTAAAATGCAGTAAAATAACCTGGAAAGCAGCTTTTGCAATGGGCTCACTCCATGAGTGTGAAGTCAGGGACTGACTCTGGGAGTGTTTTATCTGCTGGTCACTTGTCTCCAGCCTGGAGTGGATCTCCATCCATAAATGCTGGAGAGATTTATGGCTTCTCTTGCTGCAGGATTCTGTGTGAGCACCTCACAAAAGCTTTGGCACAGAGCACATTGTGCTTATCCTCCCACTTTATTTTCTATCTGTGCCACTTTGTGTTGCAAAACCTCTTATCTCCAGCTAGACACCAGGGCTGGAGCCACCCCTAACAGCAAACACCCTAAACCTGCTATTTATTGGGATTTTTTTGCTTTTAGCCCTTATGTTTTGATGAAAAAGGAGAAGCTGTCTTTCCTAATTCCCTGGCAGCTGTTCAGACAACGAAACCACATCATCCTCACACAATCCTGACCTATCTCCTCAGCTTCCTGATTCTTCATTCTTCTGAGCTACACTCCCTTCACAACCTTGAATAGGCCTTTTCTGTCTCAGAGAGAAAAATCCTTTCTTATTATACAGCCACCAGAAAACCACGTCATTTTTCCAGTGTGTGGTCTGCTGCAACTACACTGAGATATTGGAGTTTTTTCCAAATCAAAACAAAACCCACTTACAATTGTTCTTGGAACAAGAACACTTGTATAACTGTGCTTGTGTTTTTCTGTGTTACAAAATGACTCTCCTTGCATTATATTTGCTGCTTTTGGAAACTTTTTTGTCTAAAGCTCAACTGGGTTTATGGCCTGGTTTTGCTTTTCTGAGAAAAACATTGGAATTATGGAAGAATATTGGAAGGAAGAGAAATGAGGATGCTTTGCTTTGCTTTGCTTTGCTGTGGGGAACACCAGTCTGGTATCCTGGGAAATCTGTGGGCAGCTTCTGGAGACAGTCTCCATTGCAAGAAAACCTCCAGAGTCTGGGAGATCTCGTGTTTGAACTGGGATTCCTGAGAAAAGATGGAGATAAGTGACTCTGAAACTTACACCAAATTTCCTTAGCAGCTCCTGCACTATTATGAAAGACACTGCTCTCATATTTTATGCCCATTGAACTCACTGAGTAGCTGCTATCCCTAACCACTGTTATTTTGGTTTTATTTGGGTCATTATTTAAAAAAATTAAACTGTTTGAGAACCTGCCACCTCTGTTTTGCAAAGAAAGATTGTAAAGATTGGCCAGGACAGGATAAATCTGCAGAATCTATTCTGGTTGTGCTAAAAGCTCCAATTTTAAAGGTGTCATTTCCAAATGAGCTCCTAAATTGTGTATTTTTAATATTTCTTGGTGCGTGCAGAGAGGTGCAGACACTTCCTCCTTTTGTGGAACTCCCAAATGGTCAAAACTCCCAAGACTTTGCACTGACAGAGTCAAAGGTGCAGGTTGGGTTTGGAATGCCCAAGCTCACTGGTTGGTTAAAAATCCCAGCCATGATATATAATAAATGACAGATGTTATAGATACTCCTGGGTGCAATGAGGAAGGTCACAGAAATTTGCTTCAAAAAATCAATTTTAATTTCTCTTTTCCTGCTGACAGCTTTGTGCTAAAGGTGGGCCTCCATTTGATGTGAGCACTGCAAGCTGCTGCAGGCTACCAGTGATTGGAATTTACTTGGATTAGTCTAATTGCTGCCTCTGCCATCATCTGTTTGCAATCACAAAAAGGAAGCTTCTGAAGCTTGGGAATGAGAGAAAATGAAGTGTCCTGACAACCACAAAACAGCAAGAAAGCTTTTGGAGGTTTTCCCATCACTGTTTGTGAGTAGGAACAAAAAAGAAACAGTTATATTTTCTTTCCATGTCCATCTTTACCCTGCACCCATGACATAAATACATCCAGCACCAAAGAATAGTGGTAATTAGTGCAGGTCCCCAAGCACTGTCTGCTGATAATGAGTAAGAAGAGTTCATGAATTGTTTTGGAAGGGGTTGAATTAGTTCATTATTGAATTAGTTGAATTAGGTCATTACCAAAACCATACAATTGTTCTTTCTATGGATATTCAGCTTAAATTATGAAACGTCCACATTCAGGGCTTTAAATTCAGTTTTAAAACACATTTTCTCTGTGGTTTTGCCCCAGAAGGGCCTTTTCTCATGCACTAGACAGGCACAAATTGACAAGGAGTGGACAGATAAAACACTTTAATAACTAAAGACATTCAGATTAATTTTGCTTCTACCCAGGGCTGGAGGTTTAGGCTGGAGAGGAGAGTTTGGAGCCTTGCAGAGCACGGAGCTGTGTTCCAGAGAGAGACAGCCCTGGGAGCTG
The DNA here is from genome assembly GCA_013399915.1 of Illadopsis cleaveri. Lineage (NCBI taxonomy): Eukaryota > Metazoa > Chordata > Aves > Passeriformes > Timaliidae > Illadopsis > Illadopsis cleaveri. Next base: position 458,904 of record VXBB01024199.1, on the reverse strand, counting down.
GGCACAGCCTGGGCACTGCCAGCCTGCCCTGCCCTGGCTTCTCAGCCCTTCAGCTGGGAGCAGCTTTGAAAAACACCAGTGAAAGGCTGTGCACAGGGCACCAGGGAGCTGAAAACCTGGATTTCTGCCTGAACATTCAGGGATGTCTCTGCCTGCCTGGCCAGGGCAGGTGGGGAAGGTCAGCAAAGGGAGCAGAAGGTTCTGTGCAGCCTCAGGAGCTGTCAGGCCTGCCAGAGACAGGAGGGCTTAGCTCACATAAGCACAGCCTGAGGAAACTCCTTTCTGAACTGCCAGGCTCCTTATTTCCTAAATAAATTTAAAATTTCATGGAGAAACTCAATATGAACTGGGATAATCTAAATTCTTTCACAGCTCTTCCAGTGACAGTTGTTTGGTGCCATGGCCTGGGCTTCTTGTAGCTTATTTATCAAATCAAACAAACAAACAAACAAAAAAAAAAAAAAAAAAAAAAACCAAAAAAAAAAAAAAAAAAAAAAACCAAAAAAAAAAAAAAAAAAAAAAACCAAAAAAAAAAAAAAAAAAAAAAACCAGCAAAAAAGAAAAAAAAATTAAAAAAATCTTTAACTTTTGCTTTTTCAGGGATAAATTCAGCGACAAGGCCTCACTAATGCTCCTCAGCAACTTCAGCTCAAGTCCAGAACCAAGTGATGCCACTGGAGATTTAATGTGTTCTTAAAGTGAAATACCTGCCCCAGTGCTTTGCTCCATCACAGCCTCCTTATTGCTTTGGGGACTGAGCTGAAGATAGATCAATTAAAAATTTAGCAAATTAGAACCTGACTTAGTGAGTTCTGAGAGCCTTGGCCACTTTGCCATGGGAAGGGTTAAATACAGTCTAAACATAATAATAATAACAGTATTTTTAATAGCAGAATTTAAGTATTTAAGCTGCTGCTAAGTGGTGCTTGAGATTATATTTGTGAACTTTCTTTTTGCTGCATCAAATCAAGGAAGAATCTTAGTCCCAGTCATCTCTGAAATACTTCAATTTGATATGATCCAAATGGATTTAGCACATTTTTAAAAAGCTAAGCTGCATTCTTTAGAATGAATCTTCCCATTATGCCAAAAATACAAATTCCAAAACATATTTGTAATAATAATAACAACAACAATCCTCCAGACATGCCAGGTTTCCAGTCTGGTGGATATAAACTGTTGGCATTGTGCATTTTTCTTTCAGAAGACAGCATCAGTGAGGAACCGTGGGAGATAAGCAACACAGACCAGAAGAAGGAGAAGAGATCCTCAGGGCTGTCAGAACAGTGAGTAAATGTTTTAAAAATGGTTCTAACAAGCACTTTTCTCTGAGCCTGTGCTGTAAAACAAGCAGCATGACAGGGAATCACGGATTGATTTCCCTGACAGGATGTGCAGGTGGGACTGCAGGCTTGTATAAACTTGAAAATTGTATTTATCAAATGGTTTCATACTTGTGGAAGAACCTGAAGCAACGTTTTTTTCTACAATGTCTCAAAAGAAAAGTTACTTGATTTGTAACCCAGATCCAAATTAAAAGGGCAAATGTGAATTGTCTGTGAGAGGAATGATTGTCTAGTGCCTGAGCTAAAGTCTGTGAAACCTTTGCTGATGGTTGATTAACTGCTGAAACAGAAGATTAACACTGTTGTGTGCTACACATTCAAAGATGTTTCAGGGTGTTTACAATCAGATATGACAACTTTTTGGGGTTTAGGTGTATTACATAACCACATGCATGTACAGAGGCCTGCAAACAGGGGTAGGAAAAATTCTTTTAAATTGCAAATTTCAGTGTGAATCCTCCAGAATCAAGTGAGCCAGGAATAATTTCCCTCCAGCCTTACTTTGCTACGTTACTTTGCTTCAGATCAGGCCTTGCTTGCCCCGTGGTCTTAGAAGGAGCTGCTTTAAACCACAGAGAACAAGGTTTGCAAATGCTGTGGCCACTGCTGAAAGGAAACAGATGCTTTCCCAAAGCCAGAACTCGGGGCACTGCAAGTTTTGGAGCTCTGTCCCAGAGAGATGGGGTTTTTGTTACCATTGGTTTGCTAAAACCTAAGAATATATTATACACTCTATTACATTCAGATGATCTCATCCTAAGCAAAACAAGCTTGTGGGACCTCTGATTCTGATTAAGCATTTGGGCTCAAGGGACTGTGCTACCATCCTACCTCACTGGCAGGGGTTTTGTCATGAGACATTTGTTATGTTTTTGAAGCAAATATTTCTGTGATAAGTGTTATATTAAAACCCACAAGGATGTGAATAATCCTGTTTTCAGTGAAGAGTTTAAATGGCATGCTATAAATAAAGCCAAGGCCACACATTGACTCAAAAAGGTAAAAAAAACCCAAACACCCAACCAGAAATACTGAATAGCTCTGTTCATCCTGCCCACTAAATGGGGTGAGGCCATGGGGAAAAATAGCTTTTAATTGTATCACACAGGAGATGTGAATTAGGACTGCACATGGCAGCCTTAACTCTGGTGGTTCCAGCCCTTCAACACTTGGCTTTTCAACCTTAGGTGGGTGGGGAAGTTCTTATTAATTTTGTCCCAAATGCAGCTCAATTCCCCTTGAAAAAGCAGTTGGTGATTTCAAATTCATTCTGCTCATCCCTTCCATTTACTCAGTCTCAACTGCTGGTTTTTTAGCTGGGCTAGGAATGACAAATTCTCCCTTAAAGGGATGATCTGCCTGGTTGTGAAGTGAAGCTCTCAGCTGCCACCTTCCCTCCTCTCTGCTCAGAAAGCTTCAGCCAGGAGACAAAGCTCAGCGAGGCTCCCGCCAGGAACGGGCGGCCGAGGAAAGCTGAGATTGAGCTGCGGTGACATCAGCACTCAGACATTTCCACTCGGCTTTTCCAGCACATCCAGGCGTTGAGGGGCTCTGCAGCCAGCACACACTGACTCTTTACGGCTCCCCCACTGGGAACACGTCTCTGTGAGACACCCACTCGAAGTGTTTAGTCCAAAACACAAACGGGCTCCTTCTGTGCTGGGGGATTTGTCTCCCGAGCGTGGGCAGTGACTGTGTCCTTCAGCCAGAGCTTGTGTGGGGAGCAAAGCTGAAACTAACTCAGCCTTGAGAGCTCTGACTGCTGGGCATCAGCCTTTGTGCATCTCACACCTTTCCTGCCTCCTGACATTGCTGCTGGCCCTTCCTGAGATGCTGAAAAATTCCTTCTCTGTTGTTTTCCATTTCCCAGTGTGGGTTATGGTGGGGATGATGCTGAGTTTCACTTTGAAGTGCTGTAAGGGCTGGAGATGAAAAATGACCTTTGATTAGGGAGTATTTTGTGTATTCCCGGTGATTCTCTAGGATCATTCATTCCTTTAACACCACCTGAAGGAATTCCAGCTCTCTGATCCCCACTTTACACATGGAAAGTAGATGCTCTGGACAGGATAAGAACTGGTTTTGTGCTTTCTTAGTGTAGCAGAAGTGGGGCAGGAACAGAGTAATACATTGATGATGTTCTTGAGCCAGAATATTTTACTTTTCCTTAACTGGACTTTTTTTCTGGAGAAAGTAATTTTCCTCAACTCTCCCCCATCTCTTCACTAATGTCTTTCCATGTAGAAATAATATTTGGGATCTGAGATTTTGCCTTCTGAAGTGGTTTTCATCTTGCTGTCCTCCTAAGAGAACTTTAACCTTTATTGAATGATCATGTTCAGCTACATATAATTACAAATCCATAAAAAACAAGTCCCCTTGTATTTGTATACACTGCAGCAAAATGTACCTTTAAGGAGAAAACATTGCTTCAGTGTGACTGCCTGAATTTATTGGCTATTAGAAGCCTTACAGTGTATGGCTCACATTTTAGAACTCTTGATTTCAAGCTTAATGTGGCCAGGAAATATAAAAATACATTTATTTATGTCATCTACTAAAAATCTCAACCTACGTTACTGCAAGTCGAACCCAATCTGTGTTTATGTTGGAGATGAATGATTGGTTTGTAGCTGCCTGTGTTTCTAGCCAGGCTCAATGGAATGATTCTGCAGCACAACTCTGTGTGTATTTCTTTTTTTTAAACTTCTTTTTATTTACTGCATGTGGCAGCAATTTCCTTCCTCCCAGAACACACTGCCCAGTTCTCAAGGGCAGTGCAGCTGCCTGATAATAATAATTATTTTTATCAGGCTGTGCATGTGAGTGCTACGATTTACTGAACTGTTCAAGGCTCTCAAAATCCAGGCAAATTTTTCATTATTACTGATACCTGCTCACTGGTGCAAGCTTGGATCTGATTTGCTTTCCCAAGTCTTTGCAGCTGATATTTGCACAAGCTTTCCTTGTTATTAAACTGCAGGCAAATATATCTGAACAGAATTTCTTCTCAGACATTTGATAATTGGGCGTCTGTGTCAGACAGGCTGCGGCAGCTTCCCTGTGCTACCTTCTTTCCCTGGACCTTTATCTTACAAAAAAGGTGTAAAGAATACAGAGCAGAAAAAGCCATGAAGATCTGGGGTAAAGGTTCAATGAAAGAAAAAAACAGCACTAAAATCTTGCTTGGGAGTCCAGAAGTTTGTCAGAAAATCAGAAGCTGAGGTTGGTGGAAAGGACTGTGGGACTTGTTTTGGATAAAAGCAGGAGAAGAATTGAGGAAAAGCTAAATCACTGTGCCTGGAACTTTCCTATCTTCCATATCATACTCCAAAATGAGGTTTGGATCACTCATCCACCTTCCCAGCTACTGGGGAATTCATATCTTGGGGTTATTCACCCAGTGAGGAAAGAAACAATGTTTTAAGTATCTTTGGGTTTCCATGTCTTCTCTACATTGTGTCTCCCTTCATACATAAAGACTCTTAAAACAACGTTAATGCATGTTACAGAACTGAAAATAATGTAAGTGTAGGGTAATTCTTTCACAAGGCTATTTTAAAATTCATATTAGCACTAATTTAATTTAAGAAATCATACCTGCATCTGTCAGCATCAGAGCTCTGCTCATCCTGCAGTTTTGGTATGTGTTGTACCTAATTTTTATTTAAAGATTCTCTAAAATTATGGGAGAGCATTGATCATTCCAATATATATTTTTTAATTAAGATGTCCTCATGAGTGCCACCCCCCAGCAAACAATCCCAATGCTCTAGTGGGACAATAAATATGTGTAGAGCTCCCAACCGTTGCAGTCCAGTATGAAGAGTTGGGTGATTTTAAAGGAGCTGCTTTGTTTGCTCTCGGAATTCATCCATCTCTGGGGCAGAACTTCCAGTTGTTTTAACAGCGTGTATCAGGATTAGCAGCCAAGTCCTGAATATTCTCAGCTCCTCAGGCCAACCCCTAAATGCATATTGTGAAGAAAACAAAATAAAAGAGGGGGGAAAACATCCACAAAAGCAGTTTGGGAAGGCCTTTTTATGGCTGTTCTTCAAAGAAAATCAGCCAGAAATAATGTCGAGCCAGCAATTCTATGTAGGAAAATGGGACAGTTCTGTAAAACAAGGCTTGAACCCCAGCAGCAATGGAGAGTCTGTTGTTCTGCATGGGCTGTCTCTGGATATCCCCTTTAGGAAGGTTTTTGACTTCTATAAGAATTTCTGTACAGATTTGCCATAAAGTAGCCAAGGTCTCCTGGGCTCCTCTGCCTTGTCCTGCCACAGACATCTCATCTAACAGCCCTGGTTTGGGAAAGGAGCCATGAGGTAAAAAAAAAGAGAACAGGCTCCTTTTGTAGCTAATAACTTCCTTTAATTGGTAATTAAGCTGCCTGCTACTTATAAATGTCAATAAAGGTCAAAATATTTAGAAGCAGAATCATTTTAGTGGCTTCCCATTTCTCATTGCATAAGCTGCCTGCTTGGACCACACACAGGCACATTTGAAGATGGTTTGTATTTCAGAGGCCTCCTCTTCCCACCAAATTCTTCTCCAAAGCAGCCCAGAAGGGCCAGAGCAGCTTTAGTCAATAGGAGGGAGGATGTGAACAGAGTCTTCTGGGTGAGCATTCCTCACATTTTGGAATTGCACCGCAGGCTGCAGCAGGCAGGGCCTGGCCAGATGGTGCTCTCATTTATTCCTGCACTCAGGGAAAGGGGCTGCATCCCATCCATGTGCAAAACCACTCAAGGAAAAGCTGCCTGCTCGCAGATGAAACACCAAGTGCAGCTTGGAAATGAGAATTAGTGTAAATCGTGTTGTTTCTGTCTAGCAGAGAAAAATACAGAGGGTTTTGTGGAGTTAACATGTACAAACACTTCTCACTGCATGGATCTGCTGATTTTGTGAGCACTCTTCCCACTGAAATTAATCAGTTTACAAGGGGCAAGTGAGGGGACATTTGGCTTTGAAGAGTGCAGAGAATGTATTCCCAGAGGGATCTTTGATCTTTTTATGGTGTTTTGTTTCTGAAGTGTGTGTGTGTGTCCTGCAGGGACTTGGCATTTTGGAAATCAGAGCCATGGGGACTAGACTTTGATATTGCACTGAATATAGCTGGAATATTAGAATATGAATATGGCCTCCCTTTTAATGCTTTCCCAAAGGATCCTCAGGAAGCTCAGTGCCTCATTTACTATTCCATGAGCTCCCCGTGTAGGACAGGGTGGGGTTTTATGGGAAGACAATGCAGAGATGCTTTGCTGAATCTGGAGGTGGAGATGAGACCAGGATGTCAGCTAGAGCTGGGAATGGGAAATCTTTCCTCCCAGACTAAACTGGGGATGTTGGTGAAGATGCCACATGTCCCCAGCTAAAGTTTACTCTTGGTAGCATCAGTCTGGACAGGTGACAGACCTGAAAATGTCCTGGAAGGGTGATGTCCTCTTGGCACATTCATCCTGCCTGGGAGGTTCCCACTGGAGTCCCCCAGCCCAGCCAGGCCCAGCTGTCACTGGAGGCCAAGATTCCATGGACTCCTGGGTGTAAGCCCAGCCACAGACCCAGGGATCTCCAGGTGTTCCTGGGGCAGATTTGCTCACTGGCTGCATCCCTGTTACTGAGTAACTGATAAAACTTTGCAGCTTTTACAAATAAAGGCACTTTTGCCATAAAAACATCAAGCCAGGGAAGCACGAGGCACTCGTGCTGATGTGACTCCTGCTGCCTTGTTTGCTCCCTGTGTCAGCCCCAGATGTTTTCTGCAAAGATGTGAAGGAAGTGGCTGTGAAGAGCAGCTTTACAGATCCAAGTGGTAGCTTTCAAAAGCCAAAAATGCTCTCTAAAGTCAGGAGACTTTGTTAAAGACCATAAGCTTAAAGCAGATAAGTATGCTTTCAAAATTCATTGTTTCCTGGGTGGTTTTGAGTCATTGGAATACTTGTATCTATTTTCTTCCAAACTTTTGTTCTGTAATTGTGATGGAGAGAAGCTTCTCATTAAAAACTCTGAAAACAGAGCATTCTGAAAATCAGTTTTATGATTTCAGAAGCTGCTCATTTGTTAATAATAAAAGTAATTATCCCAGGAGAGCAATAGAACTGTTTGACCATCATACCAGAAAAATAATGTCTATTTTGACATTAAAGACATTAATTAAGTAGCATTTTGAGACTTTTGAGATGAAGTTCAAATTGCTTCATCTTTCATAAATCCTCTCATTATTTGGCTGGGGATAGTAATGTCTATGTGCCCATCTAAAGAGCCAAAAATGGACAAAAGAAGATAAACACTCCAGGAACTGAAACTTTCATTTTCATCTCACAATTTCTGTAACGTGATTAGGGTTTGTCCTGATCCTTCTGCTAAAACTCTTCCCCAGTATTACCACAGCCCTGCACCAGGCAGGATTTGTGTCTGTGCCTCCCTGTCTGCCCTGATCCATCCCTGTCCCACATCCTTCAGCTGATGCAATTTGCAGATTATTGGAGGAGGAACAGAGGAATGGGAAGGGTGACTTATTTCTTACATCAGGATTCTGTGCATCTTCAGTGGGACTGAAGGAAAAATCAAAAAGAGGGAAAGAAAATGAGTGAAAAATTAAAACCCAAAATATACTAAAAAACAGGGGATGAAAGAAAATAATTCCAAAGTGCAATTCCAGTGGCTGATTATTTTGCTAAAATAAATCTATATATTCTCCTGGGATATGGATAAGAAGCAGTGAAGGAGTGGGGAGGAAGGTGGGAATACTTGGGCTTTTCCTTTCCCTGAACCCATCTCCTCATGTCCCTGCAAGTTTCTGTGTAGCTTGTGCAGCATGGAAATGCTTGTGATCACTCCTTAGGAATTCTTCCCTGTGTTCCTTTCTCTCCTCATTCACACACACAGTAAATCCCTGCTGTCAGTCCTGTACCCCTGTGCTCACAGAACACTGACAGCTCCAGCCACCAACAAATGGTGCTGCACATTTTCCTTATGGTTTCCCAGCACCGAGTGCATGATTTAGCTCCTTCAGCCTCCAAAGTGCTCCACTGGGTGTCCTTTAATATTGCATTATATTACTCATGATGCATAGTCGATTCCACTGCTTCCATTTACTTTAGCAATGATAAACGGCACAAACTGGACGAGAAGTTTATAAATTTTAAGTGCTTTGTAGGCAACTGTTACCCCGAGAAATTTTCAAACTGTTTGTTACTTTGGGTCATGGAAAAATTGCTTCCAGCAGCTTGGTTAATGAGTTTCAAAAGAGGGTAAAATGCATGAATTCTTTATGACTGAGAAGCATATTAGTGTCAGGATTTTCCCTTCTGCAGGAATCGTCAATTCTGCACAGTTAATATTTAAAAAGAGCTACAAAAATATAGCAGAAAAACTCAAGGACCTCACAACTTAGTTTTTCTCACTAGAATGGCTTCCTAGAAACTGTGTTCAGCTGCAGGGCAGGGCTGGAGCATCGTGGCCCAGATGATTCCTGTGTATGGAAAGTTTTGGCAGTTGGAGTAACCCATGCCCTGGTCAGTGTGGTGTTAACACAAGCCTGTGTCATCCCTCTCCTTGTATTTGGAGTATCCCAGTGTGGAGTGAGCTGGACTGTTGTGCCTTGTGGTCTGGCAGTGCTGCCTTCCCCAGGGATGAGTTGGGCAGTCTGTGTATTCCTGGTCCCTCTGGCTGTTTGTTAGCCATGGATGAGCCACGCTGCAGGATGGAAATAGGTCTCCTGGCCTGCTGTCTCTGCTGCTGGAAGTGGTAAACAACAGCCAGCAAGGCAGGAGGACAAAGGAAATTGGGAAGGAATTAAGCAGCATTTACTGGATGCAGTTCTCTCCATTTCTCACAGACAGTGAGGTAAAGCACTTAGTGAGAGGAGTATGGGATGATGGCTTTACTGCACAGAAGTGCTGAACCTTTGGGCATGGAACACACCCAGAAATGTTAGTTCTTATTTAACCCTCGCAGGAGGGGCCACTTGTATCCTGCCTGCCTGGGAGAGCTCACGGTCCCCAAAATTAGTCCTGAGGAAATTGGCTCTGCCCAAGCCCCAGCAGTGTTTGACAGAGGGGATCATGACTTTGTTTGACAGACGGGATCATGGCTTTAAACTGCCCAAGGGCAGGGCTGGATGGGATAGTGGGAGGAAATTGTTCCCTGTGAGGGTGGGGAGGGCACAGGGTGCCCAGAGTAGCTGTGGCTGCCCCTGGATCCCTGGAAGTGTCCAAGACCAGGCTGGATGGGGCTTGGAGCACCCTGGGATAGAGGAAGGTGTCCCTGATCATGGAGTGGAACGAGATGATCTCGAATGTCCCTTCCAACCCAAATCATTCCGTAACTGCGGCTCGGGCGAACGAGCGGTGCGAGGAGCCGGCAGCGACCGCACGATGGCAGCGTGGGATCGGCGCTGCGGCCGCGGGAACCGGGACCGTCCCGGGGGAACCGGGGAACCCCCGGGATCGGGGCATTCGGGATCATCCGGGGGAACCGGGGAACCCCCGGGATCGGGGCATTTGGGATCATCCGGGGGAACCGGGGAACCCCCGGCATCGGGGCATTCGGGACCGTCCCGGGGAACCCCCGGGATCGGAAGAACCAGGACCGTCCTGGAGGAACTGCTCAATCTCCGGGATGGGGAGAGCCAGGACCATCCCGGGGGAACCAGGGAATCCCCAGCATCTGGGGGACCCAGGGTCATCCTGGGACTGCCGAGGGAACCAGGACCATCCCGGGACTGCCGAGGGAACCGGGACCATCCCGGGGCCGGAGGGAGAGGCCGCAGCACAACACAAAACTCCACTGTGCACGATAATCTTTAGCCTTGTGTTCTCCCACTGCAAGCAGCCGCTGCAGCAGGTCAGGGTTATTTATAATCGACTTTGACATTTTGCTTTCCTGTGTTTTGTGGTTTCCCTTCCCCGCAGCCCAACCTTTGTGGGGGTGGTGGAAGAGGTGGAAGCCCAAGCGGCAAAATGGGAGCTCACAGGAACATCCCGGTTTGCAGAGGCTCCTTCACTGCACAGCATCCACAGAGCTGGGCAGGCTGGCAGGATCCATCCCAGCTCCAAATAAATCCTCAGTAAAGCGCCCGGCCTTCAAAGCTGTGGCTGTGCAAGCACGTGGGTGATAGGCACCGGGGAGGATCTTTGAAAGTCTGTACAAAAATAAGGCAGAACTGCTCATATCAGCTCCATCTGGTAGAGCTGCACAAAAACATCCAGCCAGGCTTTGCTCTATTCCTCCCAAACTGTGCTTACATTATATACATTGTCCCTATTGTGCTTTGTAGGGGATGGTCTCTCTCAAATGCCAGCGTCTTCTGGCTTTCATTTGTTCCCAGACCTCCCACCAAGTGGCTGCTGATTGAAAACCTTTTTACTCTCCTGCCAGGTTTAGCAAAAAGGGCTTGGTGTACTCAGGGCCTTTGATCTATCTGGGATGAACATTTTCATTGAAAGAGGTGGATGAGTCACTCTATATTTGACACGGAGCTATCTTGGAATACCTCTGGATTTGCCTTTTCAAGCTCTTTTGTAATTTTTTTCCTTTTTTCCTTTTTTTTTTTCTTTTTTTTCTTTTTTTTTTAACCTTTTTTTTTTTTTTTTTTTTTTTTTTTTTTTTTTTTTTTTTTTTTTTTTTTTTTTTTTTTTAATGTGGCTATAAATATTTTGCTCTGCGAGAAGCATGAAGCTCTTTTTTGGAAATGAAAGAGCCCTATTCCAAATAGGAAAAACACACTTAGCTAAGGTTTGTGCAGTGCATATTTAGTGGTAGAAGGTGCTGTGTTGGCCCTGCCTTGCTTTTCAATACAATATCCTGCAGTGTGAAATGAATGGCTGTATTTAGAGGTATCTGGAAGTGATGACTGATGTTTGGAGAAGTTACAAGGCTTTTCCTTTTCCACATGAACTCTCCAACCTGGCATTTCCACAGCAGTGAAATACTTCTGGGGCTGAGATCATCTGATTATTATTTCCTGTGTCATGTGCAGAATTTATTATTTTGTTGAATATTACAAATATATTCTTAAGTTGCCTGAGTTTGGGGTCCTTCTGCAAAGTTCACTGGCATAACAGGGATTATTAGACTGGCAAAAATAACTTTTTCTTCTTGGATATTATTTTGCTGTGATTAATGAATGAAAGTCAAAAATGAAGGAGGGGGGAAGGGAGAGTGAAATTCCCTAAAAATGCTCTGGACATATTCTGAAAAAATTAAAATACATATTTTTGCACTAATACTGCGAAAAGCCAGAAATTTGGACTTTCTACACAGCAGAATCCCAGTGTTGCTACTGGGAATTGCAGAAGGCAATGGGTTCATTCCCTCAAATATTTTAATGAAAAGATTTTTTAATCTATTTTATACCTCTAAAACCTGAAACAGAACAGACTAAAATCTTAAATTGCCCAGAGCAGCTGTGGCTGCCCCTGGATCCCTGGAAGTGTCCAAGGCCAGGTTGGACAGAGCTTGGAGCAGCCTGGGATGGTGGAAGGCGTCCCTGCCCATGGCAGGGGTGGAATGAAATGATCTTTAACCCTCCCAATCCAGGGCATTCTGTGATTCTGTAAAATCCAGGAAAAGCTCTTCAAATAAATTGTGACATTAAAATGTCAATTAAAATGTGCGTGCAGTCCTTGCAAGCATTAAATCAGGATATCAGAAATACTGAGAGTTATCTCCCATCTCAATGCTGTTGTTTTAAACTGGGCTTAATTCTCTAAAAATTGACTCAAATGCCACGTAGGTCTCTTGAGCTGCCTTGTGTGTTGCTCAGAGCATGGACTTTTTGGGCTCTTTTGCTTACAAATAGAGTGGGAGAATAAATAATTTTTTTTAAAAAAATAAATATTGGCATCTGGATTCTTGCTATTTGTGTGTTTGTAACACCACCCATATTTCTTCCTCCCTTGTTTTGGAATATTGCATGGTATGTGGGTCTTCATTAAGGGATATTTTGTCCTTTGGCTTTTTCTACACATGATTACACAGTAGCCATCCGTTCCCAACATCTGTGTTTATGAAAACCTTTCCAATAAATCTGTGCAGAAGGGAACTGTCCACGTTTCCTCTGTAAAAGATGCTGTTTTTCTTTGTGATGAACTGGTTAAACATTACCCAGCTGAGATGTTTAGTTTTTAGGTGAACCTTCAACATGACTCCAGAAATGGATTGGAAATGGACATGGATGGGCAGGCAGTGCCTCCAAGGCTGTCCAGGTGTGAATCCTTCTGCCTGCAAGCCTTAAATCCTCACCCTGGATCTAAAGCCACCTCAGGGTGTCCCAAGGAGAACAGCTAAGGAATGACTTGGGGAATCAGCTGGTTTGCCTGTGCTCAGAGCTGCCTGCTCTGTTCCTGGGGGTGGCTGGTGCAGTTCCCACACTCCCCACTGGATCAGAACCCTCTTGGCACAGACCATCAGCATCAGACTTTGGCCAGGATTGTGAGCTCTGTAAGACAGGGCCGTTCTCAGGCAGATTTTTGGCTCCTTGATTCCAGTCACATGAGGGTGAATAGCTCCAGTTGTGGCCGTGGAACAAAAGCCACCAACTCTCCCAGTGCTTGGGAGGGACCTTGTGGGAAGATCAGCAGCCACTCACAGCTGTGTGTTCTTGGCAGGGCAGCTTCAGCTTTGCTCAGCTCTTACCCCCATGGTTTGGAGCTCATGGTTTGAGTTTCACCACTGAGGGGGCAGATTGGGAGTCAAATCCTCACAGGTGATGCCAATCTGGACAGGATCGTTATTAGTCCAGAGGTACCAACATAGAAAACATTTAAAGAGCTGACGAACTTCTACCAGGGGGCAGAAGCAGTTTGGAAACTCTTGTGTGGGTGACAAATTTGGGGTAGCTCACCCTGTTCTGGATGTCTCTAAGGCCCAGGAATTATGAAGATGACCTGGAGAAGTGTGTGGATTTTGAAAAGCTTCACCATTTGGCTTTTGATCAGTCAGGTAACACCGCCTTTAACTCTTGGGGTGCTTGTGCTCTATGGTCTGTGGCACATTTATTGCAGACTAAACTCTCAGCTATCATCAGAACTATTTGTCTGCTCTGCAAAACTTGCAGAAACAGAGGCTAGTGCCCTCCAAACTTCTTGACTCAGGACTCACATACTGTTTTTCTTTGAATAACATTTGTTAACATTGGCAACAGGGCCTGGGTTAATTTATCTTGGGACTGGGAGTGTTGAACAGGTGTGAGGACAGGGGTGTCTGAGGTGGTTTTTTTATTTCTTTCTGTGTCTGTGCTCAGTGTCTTGGCCAGACTCAAGGATGGTGCAGAGGGACTGGGTTTGGAGTTCAGTAACTCGACCTGAAGAGTTGCACAAAGATTTATGAATCAGGAACTGGTCACTGTTGGATTAAGCTCAGTCAGATGGTATTAGAGCATAAACCCTGAATCTTTGGGGCTGAGAGCACCTTCAGTTTTTCTAGCTCATGCTCACCAAGAGACAAAACCTGAACTACAGACCTGCTCATGTTCCTGTGTGTTGTCCTTACAACCATTACATGGCACTGTGAAACCACAGCTCTGGCCCTGTGTAACCTTAAAAGATACTTAAAAATTCTTATTGATACTCACTTTCTGGTTCTTGGACAAAGGGTTTGTTCTCTGGCAGTCACTTGCCCATCAATAAAACTGCAGTATTTTGTTTCTAATCCCAGGGAGAGCCAGTTTTCATAAAATTAAGGAAATGTCTTGCTTTTATCTGATGTGAAAAATCAGACTTTTGAGAGCAGTATATCATTATCTTCAAATTCCTAGAGCTCCCCTTTTCCTGATAGAAGTAGTCCTGAATTGAAAGTTTCCTGAGTATTAAGAAACAAACATTTTGCTCAGTTTCTCCTCCAAAGTCTCAGGAATTCAGTGGGAAAAAGGCTCTGCTTTGTGGAGATGTTGTTATCTGTCAGGTCTCTTTAAACTCCTTTGAGGGATTTTTATAACATTGTTTTTCCTTTCTTCTCATTTGTGTTTTACATACAAGTCTTGGTATTTTGGTTTAGCCCACAAACAACATGAAGCCTTGCAGTCCTGCCTACTGCAAACCAGACTTTTCCCCAGCATCAATTATCCGGAAGGGAACTGCGGATGTAAAACCACACCAAAAAGTTTGAAGCCCATACAAAAGTATTTGAGTTTCTTGCAAAAGCCCCTGTTCCTCAGTGTGTATTGTCTTTGGGCCACCTTGTTTTTCACCATGCCTGATGACTACTACTGCCCATTTTACCATCTTCTTCCTCATGGTGGTTGCTCTGGCAAACAGGAGATTTATGGTTGTGGCTGAGGAGAAAAGAGCTCTCCACAGCTTCTGTAGAATTTCTCATTTTTATTTGTGCCGTAGAAACCCAACCTAGAACTGGGGTTATGACAAACTCTTTGTGTGCAATTCACCCAGTGCCCTAAAGTTTGGTTTCTAGGAAGAGTTTTTTTCAAGACTGGATTTTGTTTAAAGGGATAAAAGTGTTTGCGTGTCATGTGTGGCAGATTTAGCAGGGATGGCTGATGGGACCCTGTGGAAGGCATTCCTTCATCATCATCACCTCAGTCTGCAGCCCAGCATTCTCACCTGAGCTGCCCCTGATTTCAGTGTATCACTGCACAGGGCTGTGAAATGGGATGGGCACAGCTCACCTCTCACAGGGTCTGCAGCTGCCTCAGGTGATGGGATCTGCAAGGATGAGGCAACACTTGACAGGACAAACTTCCCCTGGCTGGCCAAAGCTCCCTCAGAAAGAATCCACAGAGACAGCAACAATAAATGGCATTTAGAGCTCTCTGTTCTGCACCACAGCCATAATGCCCATTTTATTTCTTATTGTTTGTTTCTTACTAAGCTGCAGGGAGCAGGGAAAATACAGTCAGGAAGAAGTTCAGTCCACAATGCTCTGATATTTGCATTTTCTCCCCCAAAGCGTTTGCTACTGGGAGTCACTGGAGACAGGATGCTGTTCTATATGGACTTCTGATCTGATGCAGGTTGATTGTTTTCCTGCTTTTAAATACTTTAGGGCTGGATTTTGGCCAGATCTCCTGGGGTCTATAAGAAGATAACAAATCAAAATGTCTTCCCTAAGGAGCAAACAATTTAAGCACAAGACAAGAAAGACACAGGAACAGAGACAGTCTGGGGAGTATTAAGTACAAGTTTAAAATTTCCAGCTATTAATGAGAAAAGGTCTTTCATTTTTCATCCAGCTCTGGGGAGGACATCTGAAGAGTTTGGATTTCAGTTTCACGGTCTGGGAAGCCGTGCTGGCAGCATTGTTGTTTATCTCTCCTGAGAAACAGCATGTTTCAAGTTGATTCTCTATCGAATAAAGGTTTAAGAAAAATATTTTGTTTGCTGCTTTCTCAGCTGTGCACAGCATTTGTCTTCATCCTTTGCTGGTATAATATTATAATAGTTTCTTGTAAGTGCTGAGCCTTTGCTGCTGACAGCTGCTGAGAAATGATGCTGTCATGAATCATGCTTGCAAACACAGTTCTGTGATGTGACCAGTTCTCAGCCCCCATAATTAACAGCCAATTACTTCCTCTCCGAGAAGCCAAAACTCCAACAGATGAAAGAAATAGTGTTGTGGGAGCAGATGTGTTGTATCAGTTCCTGTGTCCTTTGCAAACAGACAAACACTGGCTCACATCGCAGTGCAGCAGTGGAAGTCCCTAAAACCACGCCTGGCTTTGGCCAGCTGGGCTCGGAGTGCGTGAGGAGAGTGAAAGGGAGGAGGAGGAGGAGGAGGAGGAAAGGTCCATCTCAGCTCGGCTGCAATAACAGCAGGTCACCACTTCGGAGTTTTGTGGCCGTTCCCTGCAGGGCACAGCCCATCTTTATTAATGGGGGTGTGCACATGCCCCAGCACAGGGAGGGGAGAGCTGAATGCCAAAACCCCCAGCTGGAATGGTGCCAGTCCCTGCGCTGCTGCCTTTTGTTATCCAGGACACCCAAAGCTCAGCCCGTTCCAGCTGGAGTTCGTGTGGCACAAACCGATGTGGTTGAGAAGACAGAGCTGGGGAATGGGGAGCTCCTGAGCAGAGCCTGCAGTCAGGAATTTACTGATTTTTTTCTCCTCTTTATAGATTGTTTTTAACCAGAATTTCATTTTTCTTGGTTCACTTGTATCATCTGTGCAGGACTGATTTCCTGGAAGCAGATTTGAGCCCAAAAGATGTTCCTAAACTTTTTGCTTTCTCTTTCTTCCATCATTTTGTGTGTGGAGTACTTCATCAAGCAACTAAATTCTCCAGTGATGATCCTGTGTCCTGAAAGGCTGGCTGGGAATTTATAAGTGGAAAGAGTTAAATCAGGATTTCAAAAGGAGCCTTTGCTCTGGCTGTTTCATTATCAATCCTCCACATAGTCCTTGGTTTTGTTGCCATAACATTCACTGTCAATATTCATTAATGTCATGAAATATATGCAGACAATACAAGGATCTAAAATTAACTAAAGGATTCTGTTTTATTTGCTTTATCATAGCTGGTGTGAAGGTGGTGGTGCCACCAATCTCCTTCCCATAAATACGTGATGGAATTTTAATTAAAACTTTAGAGTGATCTCCAAACTGTAAGAATAAAAGTGGGGATGAATGCTGCTGTAGTAAATCTGTGTGTGCCATGCAATGAGCATTCTTAAATATTCTGCAGTATTTTTTAGCTCTGGGTCTCCTCAAAACTGCTACTGACTGTCTGGCTTTGGAGAAAGCTACTTCCCTGCCTCTGCAGCTCCTATAAAATGTGTTCAGAACATTTACAGGGAGGCTGGAGGAGTTAGTATTTCTGTAATTCTCTAAACATTTGAAAATGTAAAATATTTGCAGATGTAGTGCCATATGTAACTCCATAACAAATTTTCATTCCTTGTATACTAAATTTCTGAATAGCAAGAGTCTCTTGGCTGGCTGCTTCTCAGCTGTGAGACTTTCAAAGATGCTTTTTGGGGAATGAGTCATGCAGGCTGTGCTCCCAAACCGGGCTTTACCACCTCCCTCCCTGCTTTGTTGTTCTCTCACATCAAGAGCGGTGCAAAGCAAGGGCCTGCTCCTGTCTTTGTGCATCCTGTGTTCAGCTGGCTCTGTGATTCACACCCCACTTCAGAATAGATGAACAAACAGCTCTCTTGCCTTTTAACCTTCTGTGATTTGTACCAAGGCTTTCCTCTGCAGTTGCAAAATCTGCGTGTGAAAGCTTTGCTCACTAGCAAACCCCGTCAGCCTGACCAAAAGCGAGTTTCATAATGTGTTATTTGGATTAGGACAGTCTCCTTCTCTCCCCACCACCCCTCCTCCACAGGATTCCGTGGAGTTTTATGGAGTTTAACGTGGCCTCTCCCCCTTTGGAGCTGCATGATGCTAATGAAATAACTCACAGCTCATCAGCGTTATCCGGCTGGGTTTATGGAGCATATGGCATTCAAATTCAGCCTTTCTGGTCAGCACAAATCCCCCACTTCTAATGAACAAATAGAATGCTTTTCCCAGAGAGCAATGCTTTGGATGCATGTGAGAGCCTGAGAAAAACCCAAAAACTGCCTTTTCTGGTTAATGTGCCTCAACTTCCCCATGGCCAGGCTTGTGCTCCTGGGCCACTTCCAAGTGCCATCCCAAACCACTTCCTCTCTGTTTAATGTTTCACTAGCGTGTCTCCTTCCCATTTATCTTCATCTCCCTGCCCCTGGCAGCCCAGGAGAGAAAGCAGCTCATGCTGCTGATGGAGACAGGGATGTGGTGCTGGGTGGCAGAGCTGGCTCTGACCTGGAGAGTGGGGAAAAGTGATCCAGACTGGACATTCCTCCCCACTCCCAGAGTGCCTGGTCCAGGGGAAGAGGAATTTATCAGCCCTTGGTGTCCTGGTTATGTTGATATCCCACAGGAGGACAAACCTGGAAGTCCATTTCTGATTTTGGAGATGCTTTAGGTTTGGTTTCTGTTGAGTCTCAGTTTACATGAAGAGCTTTGTCAGTCTTTGGTGAGAACTGGACCTCTAAAACCCATTTCTGGGAATGTTGTACCTGCAAAAGTCCCAAAGATTGCCCTGTGGGCTTCACTCACAGCACTGCTGGTGAGAGGGGCTCATAAGGCAGAATTGCTGCTTTTAACTTTCTATATCCCATGTATCTTAAAATCATTGTAATCAGTTTATTTTAGGACAAGCTGTCCAATGAGGTCCTGGTCATTAAAAAAAAAAAGATCAACAGGAAATTCTGAATGTGAGTCATGCCTTTGTCTTAGTGTTTTTCAAGGATTTTGGAATTTATTAAAAAAAGAAAAAACCAGAAATCCTTGATGTTGACAGAAACAGCCCCAAAGTCCAAGTATTGAGAAGTCCCTTAACAAGGAAAGAATGTCTGTAAACTCCATTATTTACTTGACATCAAGCCTTTCTGACTGACCAAAACCCCACAACTCTCCCAAACCCCACAACCTGCAGGCTCATCTTTGGGTTTTGGGGACAGACACAATGTCCTGGCTATTTCTCTTCTACCTGAGAAAGCTGAGTTTTGTGCTTTGGTGGCAGGAAAGGTCTGCACTGTGGGACACTCCAGAAATCCCAGATGTTCCTGAACATCAGATGCTTCAGGAACATGCAGGGATTAATCCTGTGCTCCCATCTGGAGTTTACAGACTCCTGAGAAATGCATGGATGTAGCTGCCAGCTCGCTGCATTCCAAGGGCAAAGTGAACTGCTGTGGGGCAGTATGGAAAATGGGAGCACACTGAGACTCTGGAGAGGCTGCAGCACTCAAACTAATCCCTGTCACAGGTCTTTTAATAATTTAAGACAGGAAATTATTCTCAATCACATGAAAAAAGCTTTTATCAAAGCAGCATTGAAAATTCACTGTAGTGAACTGAACGATTCCCCTTGTCATCCTCATGCCTTTCATGAGGAAGGAACAGAGGGATGGAGATGAAACCATACATCCTCTGGCTGTCCCACAGTCCTTTGCCAGGAGTTTTTAGGTCAGTCCTTGTTCTCAGGAGGGGCATCATCTCTTTTTCGTGTGAGATTAGGCTGCTAGGTATTCATCCTCAAGTGATGGACTTTTAGCTGATGGAATAAATTTCAAATTGAGGTGAAGCTGCATTCAGATACGCACTGACCGATTCAGAAACACTTTTAGCAACCCCAGCCACCCTGAAAAACCATGTCAGGGTCTGACATTCCACCAGTGTTGTGAGAATAACAAGAAATTGGAAGGGAAGATAGCAAGATGAGCAGTCGGTGGGTAAGGGAGCTCCTGTCCTCCTTGGAAGAGAAGCCTCAGGTGGAGGTGGCTGCCCGTGTGTCCGTGGCCAAGGTACCAGCAGATGGTGCTCCACAACACGGAATGCTCTCTCTCAGAGCCTCGGAGGGCTGCGCTGGGATGGCCGCTGGTTCCAGCGCTGTCACTCCGCGGCTCTGTCACCCCCGGGCAGTGCAGAGCCGGCCTGGCTGTTCTGGAGGCGTTCGGTGTTATTCTGCATCCAGGGCTTAAGGGGAAAAACATGTGGCGTGGGCAAAGCTCCAAGGCGGAGCGCTGAGACACGGCAGTCCCCCGGCAGCGCCAGAGCACAACAATAGAACTGGGTGTTGAGGGATCCCCCTTCTCCTGGTGGTGACCGTGGACACGCCGGGATCGGGGAATGCAGCAGAGCCTTTGCCTTGTGCTCCTGACACCTCCCAAACACCCGGGTTACATTCACTTCTCTATCGCTCCTGCCACTTCATTTCTGGTTCAAATCACCGCTGTGGGACCAGGGAGCCTGGTCAATGTACAGCAGGAAAATCCCTTTGCTGAGGGTTTGTTGCTGTTGCTTTGCCATGGGTTTGTTTTTTCTTTAAACCCTACGACACACTTGGAAAAGGGATCCTTTTCCACTGCCCCGAGTCAGTGTTGTGTAAAATGAGGGTGTAATCATTTATTAGCATTGTGCTGGACAAAGTTCTTTGTCTTTGGAGAGTTGGCCGAGTGCCCAGGCTCAGGCAGCCTCTGACTTTTGCTTTAGTCTCGAGATAAACTCTCAATGAAACAAGGCTGGAGCTGCCCCAGCTGACACAGATCCAGGGAGCAAACCCTGTCAGGAGGAACGTTCGGAGCCGTGCCAAACCCAGCAGAGATGGCAGAACCTGTTCCAGATGTTTGGGGTGGTGTGGGGTGTGGGCTCAGGGATCTGCTCACAGCCTGAGCAGAGGTTCTGGTCAGGTTTTACTCCATTGAAGCTGATCTGCTAGTCCCTGTGACCAGATCTCATTAGAAGGGTCACTTTTCTCTCATCTATCTTTTTTTTTTTCTTTCTATGGAGAATTGAATTTACCACTGCCCAAATATCAAAACGTCCCTGGCTCGTTTTCAGCGCTTGACTGTGGATTCTGTTTCCTCTGGACACTCACTCCACGTCTGACTTGGGCTTTGTTTGAAACACACCGGCAGCTTCAAGGGCAGAGCCTTGAGCCTGAGCGCCGTTAATTCACTCTGAATGTCACTTTGAGCCTTTTCCCAGCGTAATCTCTCCAAAGGTTAATCATAAAGTGAAGGAATGTGCTCTGGCTCCTGACACAATGCCTGACAAATATTTTCAGCAGGCCACCGCTAAAGAAACACAGGTGTGGTCTCACTCTTAATGTCTCTGTGAGAGTGTTGTATCTTTGGAGAAACAAAGATAAATTGAGAGCTTAACCCATTGGCTTCTTGGCATTAAAAAAAAAAAAAAATTAAACTTCCACTTGTTCTGGTTTTGCTCATCCTTAATTCCCCGGGGGAGATCGTGTTTCAGAGGGATGAAATACATTTGATGTCTTTATGAAAAATGCAAACAATGTGTTTTTTCTAATGATGCCTAAAGTTTTCTGTGCTGTTGAATTCAGCAGGATGCTCAGAATTTACACAGTGAGCTTTAAACTGTTTTGGACTTGGAAACAAACAGTTTAAGGAGTTTAAATAATCTTACTGAAATATATTAATGATTTCTGAGATTATTCCTTCTTTTTTTTTTTTTTGTTAAATTTTATCTATCATTTAGCATTCTTATTTAAAAATAAACTGAAGAAAAATGAGTAATTCTAAAATTGTTTCAGTTTTGCTTCAGTACCAAAGGGGACACACAAATCTGCTTTTAGTAACTGGGGACATCTTGGTTTTTCTTTTAAATTGCCACCCTGTTTTTTCTTAATATAACTTGTCATTTCCTTCTTTAGTCTTAGAACCTAGAATTAATAGATTTTGTTTTGTTGTGTTTGTTTCCTGCGATAGGATTGTATAGAGGGAAATGGGATGTTTTATGGAAACATAGGAAATCTTTCCAGCTCCTGTCCTGGTCATGAGCACAGCTTTTAGTGACTTATGTAATGTTTACTGTGTCTTGCATCCTCAGAGTAGCTGCACGTCAAGAGTTGATGTTCTGCTGTGGAATTGCACTGAGATCTGGTACTTGCAGGAGTCGTTAGAGAGCAGAAAGAAAGCCCAATGCAAGGTGTAAAGAGATCTCACACAGCAGCTGCTTTCCTTGTGCAAGCAATTTTTGGTTTATCCTTTTAATTATCACTTGAGACTGCTCTCAGTTCCTACCCTTTCCCTGAACCCACTTGGAGAGGGACAGGAGGCAGCAAGCAGGACTCGCTCCTTCCTCCCACCAGAGTCCCCTTGGTGTGGCTCTGAGGGAGAAGACTTCAAAACCCTTTTCCCTCCCTCATGTTTTACCTCTGAGGAGATTACTGTTTGCATTTATGAATCAAAACCCCCTCAGTTTGTTGAATTTTGGTCCCTCCACTGCATTTCTGAGTGTCAGGCAACTCTGGCTGCAGAAGGTTAATGGTCTTCTAAACCTTTGGGCAATCACACTTTTATCAGAGGCCAAAATTTTCTCAGCTCTTTGGCTTTTATCCTTAAGATGCCTCCATGGGGTGATCCTGTTATTCCCTTTTCACAGGTGTGAAGGTAAAGCCCAAAAAGATACAGCATTGCCCCCTGTTTCATAGAAAGCCTCTGGCAGGGCAAGAAATGAAATTCAGGTTGCTAAAACCTTGGGTTAGAGCCTGTCCTCTCTCCCTCCTTCCCCTGAGTGTGTGGGGAGGTCCCTGCTCACGGAACACTCACACAAAACCCACCCAGGAATGCAGGTTTTAACGCCATCCTTTAGTCCGGGACTTTCACCGAAGAATTCCTTCCCTGAGACACGCAGTCTGGCTTTGACATGAAAAACTGATTAAAGAAGCTGAAAAAATAGAACAGTACTTTCCAGTTTCCTCAAGTATCAGTTCCATTTTCCAGTGTCTGAAATCTGGTCAAATTAGAATTTTGCCTTTTGGAAGTCTGAAGGAGGAAAACCCCCTCCCCACTGATAGATACTCATTCAAGGCGTGCTGCAAAGTGACCACTATGATATTTCATTTGTCAGCATGTGCTGCACTCACTTGTTCTGGATCCCCTGGGCAGGCTGCCTTCAAATCAATATTAATTATGGACCACTAGACAGTAGCTAATCTAAAAGAAAGAAGAGGTTTCATTTAACAGCTAACTGATGGTTACTTTCTTCCCTGTGACTGTGGGGTTTGGTTTAGTCCTGGTTCCTTTTTTTTTTTTCCCTTTTGAGAAATCGCCTATCACAGTATTGGAGCATTAATTGTGTTTTGCTTTATCTAGTAATTTTTTTTAATAAAAGTCTCACCTTGTTTTCCATAAATCTAACATGGAATTCAGAATATCCAGCATCCTCCTAACTGAGATTCTGTAAGATCCATCAGCACAGTTCAGCCCCAGCTCCGATGCCTTCAGAGCTCACCCTTGGGTAACATTTTCATTCCTTCTGGCAACTGTATAATGAACAACAGAGGAACCTGACCAAAGTGGCTTTGAAATGTGTGTTTATTGCATTGTCATGATGCCAGAACGAGCGATTTGTCTGGAATTTGTAAAACTGCTCCTCATACTCCTGTCTGAGATTCTGCAGAGTGATCTGTGATAGCTGTGAGCTGGATATTCTGCTGGGCTGGCTGAGGCTGACAGCTGATTTCAGGGTGAGATCTGGGTCCTGCTCTTTCTTCACTGGGAGTGTCAGCTCAAAGAGACCTGGATTTTAGAAGATTTATTATCAAGTGTGTCAGTAAAGTTGTAGATGTTGGATATCAATTTGTTGTAAAATTAGTTAGGTAAGAATAACAATCAAATTATTCACAGAATCATTGAGGTTGGAAAAGACCTTTAAGAACATTGATTCTGAATGTCACCCAGCAGCACCATGTCTACTATTGAACCAAGTCCTCAAGTGCTGTATCCACCACTTCCCTGGGCAGTTTGTTCCAATGCTTTACAGCAGGGCTGGTGACGTGAAAGTGCTCAGGAATTGGATCAGAAGATCTCCCAGTCCCTTGCCATGATCACCTACACCAACACCACTTCTGACAGCTGTTTGTCCATCCTCAAACCTCCCATGGTTACAGCTCAAGGCCCCCCCAGCTGGATCAAACCAGGCTTTCACCCAGTGTCCTGAGGGCTCCAGCAGCTTCCTGGCAGCCACCAGAATTTTATTATATTTTTTTCAATTTTAGCCCTGAGATTCTGAGACCAAAGCCATGAGAAGCCTAACCAAGGCTTCTGCCAATGGGTGTGAGAGAAAAAAATATGGAACAAGAAGTAATTTCCATCTTGGTTAGTGCCTCAAATCCAGCACGTGCCCGGCAGCTCACGCAGTTGGAAGTTGTCTCTGTGCAGTTGGAAGTGCTGATATTTAGAATTTTTCTACCATGAGTCATTCCTTGATTTGCAAAGAACAAAGTGTTACTTGATCTGACCAGAGTGTCACTGCTACCCATCGTTGCTGCAGCTCTGGTTGCCTCTTAGCCCTGCCCTTCTGCTTTTCCAGCCATGGGTTTTGGGCCTCCTTTTTGGAGATTCCAATATCTATTAATCAACATTCTTGGGTCTTCCTTCATCGCCGTAACTCACTCAAGCCCAAGCAAGAAAACTCTGTCAACTCTCCCTGTAAACTGAGCCACCAGTGTCGTGAATAGTGCTGGAATTTTATTTATTGAGCAAAGACTCTTGGATTTCTGACTTTTTCTTTGGAATGGCAGCCGGGAAACTCTACCCTGCCCTGCGTGTCCCTGGGGAATGGAGCTTGGATGGAGCAGGCAGGGCAGGGGCAGGGGTCAATCTCATGGTAGAGGTGGCTCAACCACAGCTGCTTTTCGACAGCTTTTAAAGGAAGGAGGGTCTTCATGGAGCTTAGCACAGAGTCCTCCATGCCAGGGAAGGAACATCTGCTGAAGGAATCATAAGGGAGAGACAATCCTTGTTGCTCTCCTCTTAATTCCACAGTGCAGCTTTGCATCTCTTACCTTTAAATCCTAAAGAAAAACCTTTAAAAAAATAATTTCAGTCTCACGTGAAGGTATGGCAGAAACTCACTTTAATTTTTGGGATTCCGTTTTAGGCAGCAAACTGTAAATACTATGACAATATAACACTTAGGATTGCACCCTGAACAGAGTTTGTGGGTGCTGTGATTTGGGTGTTTTACGTGGAATATCCTGAGCTGAAAGAGACCCACAAGGATTGTCAGATCCTTGGCCTTGCACAGACACCCCAGGAATCATTTCCTCACTTGTTTTGCCATCCATGTCCATGGGAACAAGGGTTCTCCCTGAGAGACCGGCACTGCCATTATCATATAGATTTCTTTGAAAACTGGGGGGAAATGAAACAATGCAGCAAACAGTGTGAACACTGAGGAATGCTTATCTTTCCATTCTCAGTGCTTTAGGAAATATCCCTGGGGAAGCTGTGGGAGGGAGACTCTAAACCCTCCAGACATTTAGATTAGGGAATTGAAGAATTTAGGGAAGTCTGAATTTTTTTAAAAAATTGTAATGGGCATCATGTGCTTCCCATAATCAAGCACATCTAAACATGATTGCAAGTTACTCATTAGGATATATCACAAAAACCTTTAAAATTAATCTTTGTTATCATTCTGTGGTCTACTTTCTCATATCGTATGGCCCTTAGTTAAAAACACACACAATTGGGAGCAGAAGTGACTTCCCTTTTTAAAAAGGCTGTTGTAGAAATAAAAGTTATGTGCTTCCACTTGTACAAGCACAGAAATAAGTACAATTGAAACATAAAAGCAATAAACAAACATTCACAGCTTGGACTTCTCTTTTATTTTTGTTTAAAAAAATCTAAAACAAACTAGGCAACACTCCAGGAAATGGTTCTTGGTGTTTTAAATATATTGTTTTAAATTTAGGTGATCCTTCACTTTATTAAATGGGTGGGAGGGATTAAGAAACATTGTTGTAGGTTACCTGTTTATAAACTCTGCCTCCAAAAATAACTGAGGGGCACAATTGACATCAGCACTATCAGAACGCAGATCATCTAAATCAAAGCTTAAAGCTGCAATTCTTGTTTACCATTTTAACTTCACCTCATTTACTGTGTTTCTATTCAGATGAAGATGTAAATAAGATACAAAAAAGAAATTGTTGTAGGGCGGATGTGAACTGAGATGCACAGACCTTTTCCAATGCTTTGTGTCCTGGTTTTGACCTTTGCTTGTGTAAGTGCCTGCCTGGATTTGCAGGCACAGTCACTCAAACCTCCCTTGTTGTCTCATGTACAGTTTTTGCTTCACTCTTCATGGTTGTTGAATATCCAGAGAAGTTGTGGCTATCCCATCCCTGGAAATGTCCAGGACCAGGTTGGACAGGATTTGGAGCACCCTGGAATAGTGGAAGATGTCCCTGCCTATGGCAGGGTAGGAGTAACATGATGTTAAGGTCCCTTCCAACCCAAAGCAGTCTCCAATTCTGGGAATATCATCATGATGGCTGAAGCTGAGCCACCTCCTTGGGATGGTGCTCTGGGGTGATCTCAGAGGTCCCTGGCTCAGTTCCTGTTGGCTTGTGGACTTGGTTGGCTTGGGTGTATAAAGCTGAGCTGCCAATATTGCCCATTCTCCTGAGCTGGAAGCATTCCCTTGCCTTCTCCTGCCTGTTTGTATCCATCTCTTTTCCTGTTCCAAACACAGGCTTTGGAGCCAGAGCTGTCATTTTGGAAAGCACAGTTTCAGTGCCTGGTTTATGACCAGCACTGCTGTGCAGCATCAAGATGAGTCCCAAGCCTCCCAGATTTGAATATGTTGGAGAACCTGGGTCTGGGAGAACCCAAAGAGTGAGATATTATAGTCACTGAGGGAGTCAGGAACATAAAAGTACAAACAGTTCTTGGGTTTCCACACGTTCTTTGGGGTTGTCCACTCCTCAGGCCATGGATCTGCAGATTTTGCTGGATATTTGCATTCTTTGCATATTAAAACTCTGGCTTTTTCCTTGGATTCTTCCATTAGCAAAGCATTTTACATTCCTCTGCCATCTGCAGTTTAATATATATTATATATAAATCTGGATTTATGGGAAGTGTCTTTACTTATTTTTCAACTTCTTTTGGGACATTTATTGGAGAAGATGCATTTGGCTTGGGAGGCAAGGCTGGGATGCAGGACAACTGGGGTTTGCTTTCAGGAGAGAAGATCTCTCTAGAGAAGCAGGAATGTCTCCACTGAAAATTTACTGTCTGGCACAGCCCAGTACAAGCCTCCAAACCCTCCAAAATGCAGCCACAGCGAGACTCTAAGACACAAGGCCACAATTTTCTCCCTTTCTGGGAGAATTTTTAATCTGGGCCAGCACTTCATTTTGGGGTTTGGCTCAGCAGTGGAAGTGGAGTTGCTCTCTAATTTCTGGATGTTAGATGGTGACCTGGTTATTGAACGTTTGCTGTGTGGACATGTTGCTGTAGTTTAATAGGAGACTGCCAGGGAAAACAAGCAGTGAGGAGACAAAGTCCCTGGGTGAGCCACCCAAATTCCTGCTGCTCTTTGGGACAATGGCAGGACTGGTGGCTTGGAGGAGTCTGGCTCAGCCTCAGACTGTATTTGCAGAGCTGCTGTGGGTGAGCAGGAATTCAAAGAACAAAGCAAGTCTGGCCAGATTATGAGGGACTCCCTTTCTCCAGAAATTTGGCACTGTGAAAGAGCCAGGTTAACACAGGTGTCACTTCAAATGTTTTGAAGAAACCCATACTGCTGGAACTCCTTTCAGTGTTTCAGAGAATGCAAGGTAAATGTAATTATTTATTGGCTGTGGAATGTAGCTGGATTTTTGGGTTTACAAATTAATCCCTCCCAATTCCAAACTGCCTGCAGGACTGAGACACTTGATAGATGCTGATGTGAGAGAGGAATCACCTTGCCCATGTCCAGCACACCTCCAGGTATCATTTTCCCTCACAAGACACCACCATCTAAAGTGTGAGTTAAAAATAGGTGCTGCAGAGCCTGTTCCAGCCAAGGAACCTTCTGGGAGCACCGAGGGTCTGAGTGCCATGGGACTGGGAATGACACTGATGTGTGGTTTTCCTAAACGCTGCCCAATCGAGCTGAAGGCTTGGTCTGGTGCCCTTTGGCAGCTGCTGAGGTGGGAGCACGATTTCCCCCCTTGCAGTGATACTAAAGCTGTAACCTATAGCTACAAATTAAAGTCAAGGATTTATGAACCTTGGAATATTTTACCCAAGCCTCTGAACTGCCAAGTGGAACTATTCTGGGCTGTAACCCAAAACATAGTTTACTGAAATTCCACTGCTTTAATGATGACTTTTTTTTTTTTTCCTATAGAAAACAATATGAAACATTCTGCCATCCAAACATAATTACATTCTGCATCTGGAATTTGTTGATGTTTCCTTTTGCTGCTCATACACATTCAATTCAATGAAATGGTTGGTGAATGCTGTCGTATCCTAAATCGTGGTTGCTGTTGGTGGTTACAGCTCTTGCATTACAAAAGAGAACTGCTGGATGCTGAATTCCGGCGGCTACTGTGTGGAAGGAGCCCTGTTCTGTCCTTTTTCTCAGAGGATTTGAAGAAGTAGGTCAGTCAGGCTGAAACATGTCTTGGGAATGAAGGTGAAACCAGTTGGGTGTACATCACTCAATGTGGTCCATGCTCTGTGTGCACAGCCAAGGCTCCTGCAGCTCTCACTCACCAGGGAAGCTGCAATTCCAGTGGAAAAGGCACCTGGATCTGCACTTGACAGAGGCAGGAGTGTGAACCTCTTACAAAATGTTTGGTGGTTGCTGTGGCTACTGGGAGAGCAGGGAGATGCCAGATCCCCCAGCTTGCCAGTGCCTTGAGGAGAACCCTGCTGCCCTTGCTGGGGCTGGATTGGGGAGATGGGTTTTATTTCTTTTTTTGTTTGCCACATCCCCAGAGCATCTCCAGGAGAAGTGTTCCATGATGAGGATGGTATGAAGCAGGAAATGGGAGATCTTTACACAGCCAGAGTTACAACAAGCCTGAGGAGTGAATCTCTGTTCAGCAGTTCTGCTTAGACAGGAGAAAAAATGGGAGAGCAAAAGTGATTCCATGGAATTCCATGGATACTGCTGGCATGGATTTCAGCAAACCTAAGCTTCCTCCAGCTCTAAAAGGCTCTTTAACTACAGTGGAAATTAGACTGGCCTTGGGTAGGATTGTGTGTAAAGGGCATTTTCTCTGGAATGCCTTAATCCGATGTGGCCATCAGCTGAACAGGAGCAGATCCATGAGGGTCAGAAAACCCTGGCTGCTTCTCTGCCTTCTGGCCATGTACTTCAGTGGTTTCAGGGGTTCCACGTGTGTTTGTGTCTTTCAGCATTTTACAATGAAGATCCCTTTCAAGCAGGGCTTTTCTGAAGGGATTTGGCAAAGTTTAGCTACGTGCTCCTCCCCTGCGAGCTCCGGCTCTGCGTGCGCTGCTCAGCTCTGTCTGTCAGCAGCAGCCACTTTAACCCGGCCAAGGATGCAGGCTCTGAAATCCCCCCGGGCTACATTTGTTAAAGCAAGATGGTGACAGGTGAGGGAGGCACATTGCAATGCCTGGAATGAAACCCAGGGGAGTAAATGGACCTGAAACTTCCTCAGTGCTTTTATGAAAGTTACAGAGTTGGCTTCGTAATTACCTGCTCACTGTGTGCTGGTGTGCTGCTCTTCACTTCCAGACACTGAAGTTTAATCAGAGAGGCCTGTCCAGGAGCAACCTCTACAAGGAAGCCCAGCAGGACTCACAGAAGCAATTCCAGAAAATATTCCAGTAGGCCAGTGCAGTGATGTTATCACCAGTCTGCTACCCCAGCAAACTGCCCCTGTTCTGGCAGCCCCTGCACTGGGGGAGAGCTGTCACCCTTCCTTCTCCCATTTGATCCACTGGTATCACTCAGGACATCTGTAACCTTGTAAAAGAGTCTGGTAAGGCTTGAGAGAAGGGCAGAGGCCTCGATGAGCAGCCTAATGGACACAGCAACCTCCTCACCTGCACTAGCTATGCCCACAGCAAACCATCAGCCCAGGATAGGCAGATCTATCTCTGCACTTATATGTTACCCTCTGAGAATACTCCCCCATCATCTTTTAATGATATCCTTGAACCTCACAAGCATTAATCAAATGCCAGGATGTCACCCTGGCTGGAAAGGAGGGGGATTTAGGAGAACATGAAACACAAATCCAACGTAAGAACTGAGAAAATCCAGTCCCTGCGGTCCCAGGGCACTACAGCCTCTCATCTTCTCTGTGAATTTATAAACAACCATTTTAAACCACAGCAACATTTTTTGTGTGGTTTCTCCCATCCTGCTGGAAGGCTGTGCCAGAATCTTTCTGCACCTTTTTCTCATTTCTAGCAGAAATTTATTAAGGGCTGGCTTGTAGCCACTGCTTGTTGTACAAATGTTTTCCTTCAGATTGGATGAGTTCTTCCTGCTGATTGCCCTTCTGATTTATCTGCAGACAGCCCTGGATGCCTCCCCTCAGCCTCACTTCTGGTGCATCCTAAAGGTGCATCTTTGCAGTGCCTGAGGGAGTGGTGCAGAGAATTCCAAGCTACTGGATCCAGGTGATGGGGAACGTGCCTTGCAGCCAGGTCCAGAAATCTGTCTGTGCTTCACGGCTTGGGTTTGTTTCCAGGGCAATTCCAGGTGTGTTCCCATTCAGCTTGGACACAGCAGCTGGAGTGAAGGGAAGATAAAAGTGTTGAGGGTGTATCCTGAATGTCCTCCTGTCTCATCATCCTGGATTTGTCAGGGTGTCTCAGAGCTTTGAAGCAGATCCTCTCCAGCCCCCGCTGCCGTGTGTGATCAGACAGGAACGTTCCTTCAGCCCTCAGACTCCAGCAAACCACCAACGGCTTGGTGGGATGGAAAACGTGGAAGTTATTAAAGCGAAATCACATCTCTTCCCATCCCGAAATTTGCTAAGCAGACGGGAAGTTTCCAGGAGTAATTCACTGCTCTCGGTGTGGTGCTTGCCAGGCAGACCGTGCTCAGATCCGTGGGACAGAGCAGCAGTCACCTTGTCTGTCACTGAGAGATTTTCCCTGTGTCCTTTACAGGCACTTGACACAGGGAACGCTCTGCTCACAGCAACAATTGCATGGTAATGCAGGTTAATAGGAGTTCATGTGGCTGAGGCTTGAAACACTTAGCTCTCCTTTTCTGTCTGCCTGACAGCTTTATTGCTGTGAATACACCGAGGAGCCAGTTCAATAAGCTGAACACTATCAAAAGATTTTTCTTTATGGTCTTAAGAGGGCTTATCTGTAATTCCTGGCTGCATAGTCTTTGAAAACTATAATGTTACAGACAGTGATTTTTTTTTTTTCTTCTTTCTTTCTTTTTTTCTTTTTTTTTTTTTTTTTTTTAAAACATGTGGTTTATTTTGAAATAAAGACATTCAGGGTCGTTGTTAACTCTTTCTCCCCCTCATGTCTCTCAGGGAAACTGCAGATTTGTCACAGTTGCTTTGTTTCCTCAGTCTGTGGCAATTTCATTGAATTACTCAATTTGAAAAATTGCCTCAACGGTGCAGAGAGTTGAAATACTTCATAGTGAACTGAAGAAGTTTTGCTGTCATTCCCTCCACTGAGCACAGTTCCTACCTGGCCAGGGCTGCACTAGTCTGAGATTGCTCAGTCACCTTTTATTGTTACTGTAGTGATTTGCTTGTTCTAACTGAGGATTTGCAGTCACAGTTTGCACCAGGAAATACTTTATTTTAATTTGTGGTCCAACCTGCTCCCATCATGCTCCCCTCTGGAGCTGGAAATGGGTGGCACACATGGGACAGGAGGGAGCCTCCATGTCAGGGATGGGATTCTGCAATGGCAAACACTGGCTGGCAGCCAAGGAATGATCCCTGCCCAAAGACTTTCCCTTCCCTTAATCCTCCCCCTTAGGAAAGGCACAAAGGGGCTGAACTGGTGGGACTTGAACATATTCCACCCACGGGACATGGTGATGTGCCCACACATCCCAGCACTCCACGGGAACACATCCCCAGCTGCTGTTTTGAGACACTCTCAGGGATGCCTGATGCGGCATCGAGCTGCAAATGATGAGTCAGGCTGAGTGTGAGCAATAAAATACCTTCCCTGGAGCTGGCAGGAATCCCCAGTGGCAAAGAGGAGCTGCAGGAAGCCTGGCACACCAGACCTGCTGCCTTTGATCCAGCAAGGGCCACACCTGAGTGTTGTTTGTCTGACACTTTTGCCTTTGTCTGCAAAGCTTGAAACCTGGTTTTGAAAATGATGCTTCATTGTATCACAGGTTCCAAAGGAGATTTCTTTGAAAGCAGTACCATGAATCTCAATATCACTTTGTTATGCTTTTACAACTCAAATTTCATCCCTAGAAGAAGAGCAAGGATTGCATGTCACATGTAACTGCAAAAACATCTAAGTAGGACAGGAAAAACCATTTAATTGAATGCTGGCACAACTGGGATATATGAAGTAGCTATAGCTGTAAATGTATTTATAGGTAACCAAGTTTCTGCAACAGACCCTGGAAATGTTTGATGATCACTGTGGGCTCTGTGGTTCTGGGCTGTCTGGAGAAAGGTGACTTGGAAGTTCTGTGTTCTCACCACCTGAAAACTCTAAAATTCTTCAAGGTATCCCAGCTGAGCACTTGGTAACTGAAACATTTGAAATCAAGCAGTGTCTGTAAAGATACAGAATTTTGTTTTACAAAATGGCAGTGCTGATGTCAGAGTGGCTGCTCCAAAGCAAGGGACAAGCAGCAGAAAGGAAAGGTTGCAAACCTGGCTGTACAATTTTCTGCTTCATCTCGTTTGAAGGAATATTTCAGATTATTGTCAATGGGGAAGATGCATTTCTGCTTCCCACAAAGTCCACGTGGAGTCCAGCTCTGAGGCAGAGGAGGAGGCACTGTCTGAGCCAGGGGTTATGGGGAAACTCATTCTGACTTTCTGTTCACACACAATTAAACCTCTGTGAGGCAGCAGCTCCCACTGGGAGCAGCTCTCACTGCTGAGAGGGAGATGATGGGGAGAACGGACAGTTCTGCTCCTGCTTTGTTTCTGGACACCAGAGAAGTGCAGCATGACCTTAACTATATGAAGTGGGCAGTTTCGACATCTTTTTCAAATTACAGAACTGAAACTCTCAAACCCTTGTTGTATTCATCTCTTTTTAGCTTTGGTGAACTGAGGAGCTTTTCACAGAGAGATGCTCCTTCCACATCCTGGGTCTGCATGGGGCTCAGCCGTGTTCCAAATCCATTAAAGTCTTGGAATATACTTCAAAATAACACTCTGAACTTTTGTTTTCTTCCTCTTCCAAAAGCAGAGCCATCAGTGCTTACTGAGAACAGGGCTGTAGCCAAATAAATACAGTTTTTCTATACAGTGAGCAAGCCACGCTTTTGAGATATGATGTTCCCAGAAATGGTAGCAGGCTTTTCAAAATTGAAAACCTCTGGACATTTTCTTTTTATTTATGTTCCTCTGTTAACAAATGCCTCATCTGATTGCTTTTAAATGTTGTGTTTCTGGAATGAAAATAGAATACTGGCATTTAATTCTGTATGTTATTATTTCAGCTTAGGAGAAAGCTGGGAGATGGTTTTTTTTAAAAGACCATTATAAAGCCAAATGTTTAAATACTGACTATTGTAACTTACTTCCAATACTCTGCAGTGATTAGTAGAAAGCCTGAACCTTTTTTCTGTGATTTGTTAAAAAGTTCTTAGTTGATTGAAAAGGTTTTTGTCAAAGTCTTGGCTAACTTGGTGTACAAGACCCTGGTGAAAATCTCTTGCAATCTGGGGTTTCTCTGACTTGTGGTGTTGCCTTTTAGCTGGAGAGACTTTTATGATAGTCTTTTTTAAACCTATAGGCAATTAGGCAATTTGCCTGCCATGAAGCCATGCAGAAGTAGAATTTGGGTATATTTTGGTTTACATGTCTGATACAAAGATTAGGAGGAAAGGGAATAGATGTCAAGCATTGGAATTGAATGATCTGAAAAGTGCCTTAGGCCTGCATATTTCTCTGATTTTTGGGAAAATGTAAATCTCCACCTGATTTGGAGCAGGTTTTGTCTGTACTTTGCATGTGAACAATTGTTGGTTAGCCAGGACCTTCATCTGGCACCCAAATTTTTGCTCTTCTGTTGATCCGGACTTGTCTGAAAGGATCTTTCAACTAACCCAAGGCCCAGGTCTAACAGTTTTTTTCAATTCACCTTTTTTTAAATGTACTGAGAAGGAAAATTATGTTCCCTATGAAGTGAAAAGTCTTTAATAGTCTGTGCTACATTCTCCTTTTGCATGCCTGCAAATAGTTCTGAGATGGAGTTTTTTGTGAGATGAGATTTGCATGATCAGTTGCAAGAGAAACACAGGTCTTTGCATTCTTCTTCCACTTCCAGATCTTCAACTTGTCCTAAAAATTAAGGGGTGTTTTGGTTTGGTTTTTAGTAAGTATTTTTATAGTTACCTGAAAAACCTGAAATGAGGAATGAGTTACAAACATCCATCCAATTTTTTTCTGTGTGCTGAAAAGAGTTAGAAACCTTTGAAAAAGCATTGTGCAAAGCTTTTAATTGGCATTTTAAATGTTTATCGCTACTTTACTCATAATTAGTGTCTAAATTTGTCAGCTCATATGGCATAGCTGCAGCTTCTTAGATCAGAAATACTTTCTGTTTTCTATCCAGCTGGTTTCCTGTAAAGGGCTGAATTATTCTAGCTTTTATGGGTCATTGTTAAACATGGCAGGAAGGGTCATTGTTAAAAATGTTTTCAGAACTTTGATAACCAGTTTATCAACTGATTCACATGTTTAATCAGTTAATAGGTTTTCCTTTTCAGTGCATGGGAATTTCTTTGTTTATCTTAACTGAGTAACTGTTTCTACAGTGGAAAGAACTGTAGTTGACTGATAATCTTTTCAAATATGTGGAGTTTGCTCTTGTGACACAACTTGCATGAACAGATCCTGCACTGTTACCCCTAAGTCTGTGTTTATAGGGAATATCCCAGCAGAACAAAGGTTTGCATGTGCATGGAAGCCCCAGATGGTTTGGTATTCTGGGGATACAAGGCATGGAGCAAAAGTCATCAGATTTTTTATGATAAGGCTTTTGAAGGTGTTTGTTTATTAAAAAAAGAGGGACAGGTGCTTTTGAGAAGTGCCAAACATCCATGGTTCCTCCAATACCACATTAAGAAGTTTTTTTGGAATATATTTTATCAAAAGCATCAAAAGACACATGTTTACCATGAAATATCTGCAAGAGTCACCATCCTGTGGCTCTCTGGGCACTCACTGGGGGACTGCACCACTTTTCTGCTGAAAAACTCTTTTGCTAATCTCTGATCTGAGCCTGCCGAGGCACAGTTTTTGATATTGTCCCTTGTTCCAGCATCTGTCTCAAACAAGAAGTTTGGCTCTGTCCTCACTATAATTTCTCTCCAACTGAAGGAGTTGTATCTATCTCCTCTTCGCTAACCCGTTATTAAATCACCATCTCTTCATCAGCCCCAAGCGGCCAAGGCCACACTCAGATGAAGCCCTCACTTGCTGAGAGCACTCTTGGCTCATGTTCAGCTTGAAGAAGGGTTTTTTCTGCCATCCCCATTGTAATAAGGCCATTCTGCTCCTGTGTATATAAACAAACTCAAGACCAGGCAGAACTGTAAATTTTATTTTGCTTTTTTCAGAAAATAAATTCCATGATGTTTGCTTTCTACATAAAGCAGGACTTGGCATGGAATAATACACAGCAACAAAGTTGCAAAATTTGAGTTTACATAACATTTATCTGCCTTGAAATTGCAGATATTTGGAAAGCCCTCAGTTGGATTTGCAGGAGAACAGTGTTCATGGAGTCACAGCAGCTCCTGGGAGCTGGCATCTGTGAGAAAGACTCAGCAGCTTGTTCTGTGTATCTGGGATTTTTAGATACATTCATTCCTGTTGCTACATGAAGGAAACGTGCTGAGATGATCACAAGTCCAAGTAAAACCAGGCAATCACTGGAAACCCAGATAACCCAGATGTGGGGGTTTTATTGGGATGCCCCGGGCTGAGGAAGGCACTGCACACATTGTAGCTCACATCTCAACTAGAAATTCCTCCCACAAACAGCAGAGAAGTGAAATCTCTTAGATTACACCTAAGAAAGGAGCTTTTACAATGGGGGTGGTAAAACACTGGCACAGGTTGCCCAGACGGGTGGTGGATGCCCCATCCCTGGAAGTGTCCAAGGCCAGGTTGGATGGGAGCTGGTGGAAGGTCCTCCTGCTCATGGCCTTTAGAAGGTGGCTTCCAACTCAAACTATTTCATGGTTCTATGAAATAAAATCTATTCTGTCCTGTTGAGAAGTGCTGGGAATTCTGATGGAGAGCCTTGGTTGGGAAACACAGCTGGGCCTGGATTTGTCCCTGGAAAAAGGCCTCTCCTGGAGCCTGCCAGCCCTGGGTTGTGTCAGACCAGGGCAGGACTGTGCTGCCATCCAAAGTGACTGCTCTGTCACTGAGGTGAGAGAGAATGAGTAGGGAGGAGGCAGCGGGGATTTGTCCTTTCCTGTGGCCACCAAAAAGCAGGAGGTGATGGGAGGGAAGCAATGGAATCTTGTGGGTGTGGGTGAGAAGAAAGCAAAATTTGGGTTAAAGCAATTGTAAAACTTGTGTTGATTCAGCCACTGTTTCATATGGAGCATTAATTCAGTGTTTCATTTGATAAAGCAAAACTTCCTGAGCCTTGAGCAGGATATTTAACTGGATATTGAAAACCAGGGATAGCAATCCTGCTTATGCTGTTTGAGTAGTTACCTGTTAGAAAAAATATTTTATCAAAAAAGATGCTTATTTTAAAAATACTGCTGTGAAATGTGGAGAAGATAAATGAAGTGTTACATTTGAAAACTTTTTTTTTTAATTTATTGTAATTTTTCTGTTCTCTTCTACTAAAAATCTCCTCTGTGGAGGAGAGCCAGAAGCAAATGTGATCGTCCAATTTGTTGGTGAAGCTTTCTGAAATTTAAACCAAATTCATTAGGTACAACGTAGGTGTAGAGCGTGGGCAGTCATTAGGATTTCAACAGCAAATAATGCAGCCCATGAAACATCAGACTTATTTCCTTCTCATGTAAAACACAGTAATGTGTTTCACCCTGGCTAAATGTGCTCTTGAGCTTTTATGTCAGAGTGAATCATGATCTAACGCTCACCAGATTAAATCTAAACGTTGCAGTATTTCCTTTCTAATTCTGGCTCTTCCCACTAGGATAATATTATTTGTCTCGTCAGTTATGTGCAAGTGTGAATGAGGAGATGTAGTTTTTACATGTGTGCAAACACCCATGGCAGCGCGGCCCGAGGAGCCGGGGCTCCGCGAGGAGAAAAGCCCGCCGGATAATTAGGTAAAACGCATAATAAGATCCATATCCATAGGGCCAGCGTGGCCCAAAAGACTTTTATTTGTGTGAATTCCTGGTACAAACGGGCAGGATTTCGCTCCCTCTCCGGGGAGGACCTTTGGGCCCGTGCCCGGCGGGCCCCGAGCCGCCGGCGCAGCCGANTCACACAAACCCGTTGTGGCGTCCCGGCCAACGGGCCCAATTAGCAGCCCCGAAAGCCCCTCTCCAGCCAGCCATCACTAACACTCCAGATAAAATTTGACGTCTTCCCCCCCGCTCCGCCTGCCCCCAACTCCAATTAATTGAAGTGGTTTGACTGAGGGACCGTGGCTCTGCTGAAAAGGCAGAGGACTTTGCTTGGGTAATCAGCTTAAATACTGGCCCGTTTCCTGCCCTCGCTGCTCCAAACTTCCCATTTGGGAGACATAAATACTGTTTTTATTTTTAAAATCTTTTTTATCTCCAATTTCCTCCAGTTTTTCTGATGGGCCTCATACACGACTCCGTTTCAAAAGGCAGGACGGTGCAGCCAGTAAAGTGGAATGCAGACAGGAACTTTTAAATTCAATGTTGATTGCCTTTATTGGAAGGAGGAGGTAATGAGGGGTTTCACATAGAAAAGGTACATCATCTCTGACAGTCACAAACTGGTGATAATTAGGAAGAAATCCACAGTTTCATTTGTTTTTATACTTTTTAAACACTCCTGCCTAAAAAAGCATTTTGTATCTTCTGCTGCAGTAGCAGAGCAATGATTTTTTTGAAGTTAAAATGATGTAACAGCTCATTGTGTATGTTTTTATAAATATATTCACCTGAAGGCATGCCAAGGTCTGGGTCTGCTGTAAGATAAGCTGTGAAATGCCAATATTCTGTAAAGACAGAAGCTGTTAAAGAAGCATCTGTAATTCAGTATAACACATAGTTCAGTTTCTGTCAAGGTTGGATTCTTCACTTTTTATTACTCAATGGAATTGCTGTGGAGTGGATGAGGTCAGGGTCTTTGTCAGGTGAAAGACTTGATTGTGTTTAGTTTTAGGAGAGTAAACTGTGGAAATGTTCCTGTGCTTCAAATTATGCATGCACACCATTTGATTCCTGTATTCACCATGAATTTTTTGTCCATCAGACATAAACTGATGGGGAAATTCTGTTTTCTAGGAGGAGAATTTGCAGTCAGTTTGGGATCACTGCTTTTGAGTGTGTTTGTTTATTTTAAATGGCCAATATTTCCCTAATTTAACATTCTCTCTTTTTCTTTATAGGCAGCAGCAGTTGACCTAGAGGACAAACTGCCCTCCAGCCACAATCCCATCCCGTGGCTGATCCAGAGCCTTGGGAATCAGGCACATGGTGACCTCCAGAGATGGCAGCTAGCAGCAGACCCCCAGGACCTGCAGTGACACAGCCCAACAAAAGTCAGTGTATCACCTTCTTCCCAGCTGACACAGCAGAAATTCCCTCCCACCCTTTTTAGGGTTCTGCTCAAACTGTCCCATGTTTTTACACCAGAGGCTATAAATTGACACTGCATGGGAGTCAGAAAATTGTTCATGGACTCCACACAGATTTTTGGAGGCAGGTACATGTCGCCTGTTAGGGGAGGTTCATCCTCTCTTTAAAGCCCAAGTTAGGACCCATGTGGCTGTTCTGGGATTTGCACGGATTGTCAGGAACTGTGTTAGGAACACAGTGTGTGGTTGGCAATCTGTGTTCAGGACCCAAATGAAATCCCCTGAGGAGTGATCAGAAGCTCCTCCAATGTCAAGGAGAAGTGATCTGTAGGAAAGTCAAGCTTTTCATCCCACCTTTTTATTTCAAAAGGAAGGGGCTGGCTGGTGTTGATGTTAATGATAGTATTTGACTGGAAATGGCTATGGGTTCCACATCCAGAGTTTCCCATCCAACAACTGGACCCAGCTCAGCTCCTGTAAGGGCACTAAAATAAATTGACAGTCATGCAAGACTTGCATAAGAACTTTCAAACCCAAGCTTAGGAAGCTGATAACAGTCAAGTTTTCCTAACCATGAGCATGGTAACAGTAATGGTTGAAGGGTGATTTTTTCTGGGGGGAAAGTGTCATGTTCTTCACCTCATGGCAGAAAAGCCAGGATCCCCTTCCATCTATCCCAGCCAGAAATGGATAATACCTTTTCCTGACTGGGTTTTAGGGGAAAAGCATGCTCTGTTCCCAGGTGTTTGAGAATTGAAGAATTACCTTTTTTTAATGTCTTTTATTGATGTCAGTTTATACATTTATGACCTTTTTTTTAATGTTAGCTCTGTGTGTTGCTGTTTCTCCAGTGCCAGTTTTCTAGCGCTGCTTAATGATGAATCATGAACATTAACTTCATATATGTGTAATGCTTTATATATATACACACATATATATTTATGTAAAAATCTGGGTGGTGGCAGGGAGA
Source organism: Illadopsis cleaveri (assembly GCA_013399915.1). Classification (NCBI taxonomy): domain Eukaryota; kingdom Metazoa; phylum Chordata; class Aves; order Passeriformes; family Timaliidae; genus Illadopsis; species Illadopsis cleaveri. The sequence continues at coordinate 419,392 of VXBB01024199.1, read as the reverse complement.
GACGAATTCTGTCTGCTTCATCTTTTGTTTGGATCTAGTTGCCATAGAAGCACTGGGATCAATTTTGACAGACTAAAATACTACAAATTACACTGTCGGATGACCTCATTACACAGGGCTGGCACGTTGGATTGCAACATTGCTGAAAGGAAAAGCGTGAACGCTGCAGGAATTTCTGCTCCATGGAAAAATGTTATTTTTGGATTCTTCAGGAAGGCGTGCACATAAAACCACTGGTTCCCTGGTGAGTGACTGGTCCCTGAGACCAGCACAACTTTCATCTTAATTTTTGGTTGTGGTAGGTGATGTCATATCTGGCCGTACATTTCCTTAAGCTGCAACTGGCATCTCACTGAGAAAGACCTTCATGTTTTCCTGTGAAACACTGAGGTAACTGATTTCTTACAGGAAGACTGACAGATTGAGTCTTTTTTCTTCCTTTTTTGGTGTCATCTGCTACCTGTGTGTCTTGGTATTGATACAGCTGACATTGGTTTTGTAGTTTTTACCTGCCTGATCAATTAAGAAGCATTGAACTATGCCTTGTGTCTCAAAACTGGTTCACACTGGAAACAAATGCCCTTTTAACTTCTGAGCAGTGTGTTTTGGGATGTATTCTCAGTTGCAACAGGAGGTCCCTGCTGCATGGGGACAGCTGTGACATCTCAGGTTGCTCTGGGTTTTCCTTCCATCCCATTTCCATGCTGATATGGGCCTTGCAGTTTGACTCAGGGAAATGCCTCATGTAACTTTACTGCTGTGTAGTAAAAGACACGTTTAGTACTGGGTTTTATTTATCCCCATTTATATGTTGGTATTATTTGTACACAGAGAGACAATGTGTGTGAGTTGGCAAACAATTCAGCCATTCTGTTTTTCTTCTAGTCAAGAATATGACTCTTGCTCTATCTAATCTAGAGTTGTAAATTGCAGCAGAGGTACAAATCCAAAACAAACATTCTGAAGAATTTGAATGGAGTAGAGCCCCAATTTCCATTTCAGTTCTCTCTCTGTTGTCCAATTTGTTAAATGCAAGTGGTCCCATGTGCGAGTAGCATGACTGCCAGAAGCACTATGCAGCCATCTGCTTTTCTGGTAAGTCTTTGATTATTTCTCTGTCCAGTTTTCTATCCAAAATTAGAACTGGCAACTCACTTGGTTGATTAATATTGTATTTTTTATCATTTAACATTTCCAGCTCATGGCTAGGAAGTGTCAGCAAGGTCATAAAAAGCACGAGAATTGAGCTTTCCTTCTCAAGACCAACTTTACCCTGGTAGAACTTTTTTACCATGTTGTTTCAGCCCTTCAAGAGCAGCAAGAGAACTGAATAGGAAAAGTTTTACTGTTTGTGGATAACACCAAACTGGAGGGAAAGGACAAAACAGCGTGGATTAATCTGATGAACTGTCTTAGACATGTGAAGAACTGCCAGACACTGATAAAGGCATTCAGAGTAGAGCTGAACTTAAAACCAGCACTGCATATCAACTCAAACTAGGGGACTAGAAGGAACCCCTGAATCTTTTAGAGTCTGTGGTTTATTTGGGCTGAATTATAGGGTTTAACACACTGGAAGTGAAGGGGAAGCTGGCTCTGAAGGAGGCACCCCAGAGGATTCCTGAGTCCCAGTGCACGTTGTGGGCAGAGCCTTTCTGTGTTTGTGCAGCTTCAAGGTTTCAGTTCACAAGTTGCATCAGCTGACAGAAACTGAAAAGTTTTAGATGCTTAAAGTAGAAATTCTACTGGAAACACTGTGAGACAAGCAGAGGGTGGGTGAGAACTCTGGGTTGTTGCCCTTGTATTTAGTGCATGAACTCCCTGTGCACGACACGGAGCTTTTGGATCGGAGCGTGCCGGGTGTGCCCGAGGTGGGAGCCAGAGCAGGCAGAAGGGATGAGCCCTGTAGGACAGACTTGGCCAGTGAGATTGCACAAGAAAGACTAACTTAGTGTTCACTTCCTTGGGTTTTTTCCCTTTTTAAATAAATTGCAGCAGAATTTTGGTCTGATCCAGCTGCATCTTGGGAAGTTTGCAGGACAACAGTTGAAATCTCACGTGCCACATGCAGAGGTTTGGTATTTCCAGCACCACCTCAAACTGCAGCAGGGAGGGGTGAGGAAGGGCAGGATGCAAGCTCACCTCATGAAATGTGCCATAGCCTGATGTTATTGATGGGGAGGGTGGCTGATCTCTAACACAACCTCAGTCCCTACATTCGTCCTTGGCATTTTTCTACTGTGTAGCCAACATTAAAATGTCTCTTTCAAACCTAAAGATCTCTGGAAACTGAACTCTCTTTGCACTTCCAGAATTGTCCTCTGACTGGTTGTGAGACATTGGGTTTTGTGGCAATATTATGCAGAAAATCAGAAGTTCAGCAGACTCTGGTGGTTTCAGGGCTGCTGTTGAGGGTGGGCAGCTCTGGATGGGCTGCAGCTCTCCATGCTCAGGCAGCTGATGGCCAAAGTGTTCAGGGCTGTCAGAGTGACAGGGAAAGGCAGGCACTGACCAAATACACAAAGACTCAACACATTAAAAAGATTTTTGTTTTAAATTATAATAGAGGAGGGGAATCATTTGGGCATGTGATGGGTGCCAGCCAGGCTGGGCTTTGCTAATATCTGAGTTAGGCTGTTGAAAAATGTTCTAAATCCACCAGAAGACCCTGAAAGTTCAGCTCTCCCCAGTTTAAGTTAGTGATGACTGGATTGGGCCCTCTGTTACTTTTTTATGTGGTGTTAAAAATTACTTTCCCATATTTCCAAAGCCGTTATTGAATCTTTTCAAAGCACGTTGTGAAATCAGTCTGCATTACTCAAACTACCATCTGTCCAGTAGGATAATACAATATTTGGGCTTTTCCCTTTTGTTTGGCTTCTGCAAGAAAAATGGCAAACTAAAATCTTTCCTCCTCTCCTCATTTTGATTTTTTTCCAGGTAAAATGGTGGCAGACATGCTCAGCTCAGTTCCATATAACATACTGCTTACTGGAATAACCAATTTAGTTCTCTGCCCTTTTACTGTAAACTTGGGGGGGATTTTATGTATTTGTGATTTCCTTTAAACCATTTATAAACAGGTTAGGAATACCATTTCATGACTCTATTAATAATCAGAGCTCTTTATATGGGTTCTTTAGGAACCTTTCTGTCTAGTAGGAACAAACTATGATAAACAAACACCTCCAAACTCTTCCTGCTGCACAAGTATTCACTGCATTGTTTTGTTATTCCTTAGAGCATTCTACCTTTGGTCAAAATGTTTTAGTCAGAGATTTAACTGGTAATTGTTATTTCCAGGAGGATTTTTTTTAGTTGTTGTTTTAGAGTACAAAAAGAAGTCGTTTTTGCGACAACATTCATGTTGCATGAAAAAAACAAAGTTTAAATCTTTTTGGCCAATTGTGAATCTTGGGATTTTGGTGCCACATGCAGGAGGCTGCAGGATGGTTTGCCTGCTCCAACAGAGCCAAGACAATGATTCACTGTCCTGGGCTTGGTGACCTCCAGAGGTCCCTTTACACCTAAATTATTTCATGTCCTGGCAGGTTCCCTGTGCTGCTCTGGCACTTAGGCTCCTGTCTGAGCAGATTCATCTCCCTGCACCTGCAGAAAACTGAGGAAGAAGACCTGGGGATTTGTGCAGGTAGCAGTGAAGGGCTGGGAAAAGTTCAAACTGGTGTAAAGGAGCAGCAGGATTGGGTGATGGGAAGTGCTGGTGGAAAAAAAGAAAGGAGAGAAGGTTGTGGGACAGACCTTTCAGCAGCATCAGCTGTTAGAGCAGCTCAGCTCTGTCACTGTGCTGACCTAAAATGGGTTTGGTTGTGCCAAACCTCACCTGGCCCTGTGCAGGATGTATGGACACCATCCTTGAGCTGTAATGGTGATAACAGAGGATTTTCTGAATTCTGGCTTTGCCCTTTGAGATGTTCAGGCTGTTACTTGTCTTACACTTCACCTTGCTTAACTCTGAGTGGACAGAAGGATGGAAAGTTCCTGAAAGTGCTGGAACATCTGAGTGCCTTGTGACAGCACTGCAGAGAAGGGTGATGTCACCCAAGAAATGATCTCCCAGAGCTGGAGGAGTTCAGCAGCAATGAACATTTTCTTAGTGCTTTCTTCCCTCTAAATATAAAATCCAGACACCAGCTTCTCAGCTGTGATAACCTTTCCATGAACTGTCCTGGCTCTGACGCTTTCACCTGTTAAAATAAATGACATTTATTAAAAAACCCCAGTCACAATAACACCAAACCCGTATTTTTTTAGGGCATAAATCTACCACTTCAATTGCAGAAGCCTGTCAGTGAATTTCTGACACCAAGTTATGTTATTTAATGAGTGCTATTAGGTAGTTCTGTCACTTAATAGGATTGAGGGTTGGAAATGCCATGTAATATCACTTCACTGGAGAAAAAATCAACAAACAGCCCTCACTAAAAACCTCGTGTTGCCTTTGAAGTCGGTCAGAGCTGCTGTCACTTCAGAGGGAACCCGCAGGGCTGTTTTCACTCCCATTTTAGGGGAGGCAACAGTTATTCTTGGCAATTTACAGTAGGGGCACTCAAAAAAATCTCCCACCATCTGACTGGGAGTGAGGAAACAGAATCGTTATGGCAAAAAAAGGGTCTTTGCAGGCTCCTGTCCATAATTATCATCTCGTTCAAGGAAATGGGCTCTGCCCAGGGAAAGTGCTAATGGCCATTATTGTCATGGGTTGTCATTTGCAGTCAGGTGCCACCTAAAATCCCTGGGTGAGGTCTGGGCTGCCTTATGGCCCACAGAATTAGTGGGAGCTGGTTTTATCCTGACAGCTTGATACTCATGGAGTCACCTGTGTCCCCTGTGTCCCTCTGCTTGCCCTCTGGATGAGCTCAGGCTGCATCTTTATGGGAAGAAGATGTGCAAGAAAGTGACAACAGCCAGGAGAAAGTAGATGGAGACTTGGCAGCTGAAACTGTTTCAGGTATTACTTTGCACAGGCTTTAATCCATCAGATTTTTATCTCCTAGTGATTTCCCCTGTAAGGAAAAAAGGCTTTTTTTTCTCCAGAGAGGATTCCCCACCTCACTGGGAGAACAGACACCAACTACAGGTACTACTGAGGAGAGCAGAGGGAGGAAAATGTCCTCCTCTTAGAGCCTGGGGCTGAGCGTGGTTGGTGGCACTCTTTTCATCCAGAAAGTCAAATTCTCCCTTTGATGCTGGTGTCCAAAGTGTAGCAAAGGAACTAAAATCCCTCTGCAGCAGCTGAGCAACTTAAGTGGGTTAAAACCAGAAAGATTAGATTCCCTGGGAAAGTTTAATGGAAAAAGGTGTTTTTCCTTTCCTATTAGTTTCATTTTGAAGTCCCTGTGAGGGTTCTGGGGTTAAACACGCTGTCAGTACCTTCATGAGGAGTCCCACATGTCTTCAGATCTTTCCTTAACTGGGCTTCCTGTGTTTGGAGGCTGTGAACTGGTGACTGGTGCAGAGATGACTCCGTGTTCCTTAAATTCTGAATTTCCCTAGGCTACAGCCCTGTGTTCACACATGGGATGCAATCTGTACCTTCTGGAGCCTGTGTTCAATAGCAAATAAAATCCCAAATCATTTGGAATAAGGGGAGCTACAACATTTTATCCAAACCAGTTGTACTGCTTCGCTTCTGTAAATCTACCAGACTAGGGAGTGAAATGAAAAATGCTGGATAAAGGTGAAATGTGTGTAATGAAATAACAATTAAAGACTTTTTAAAGCCACGGCTGTGGAGGGCCCATCCCATGTGAGCCGATGGAAGGACCCTGTGTGTGTACCTGGAGACAAGGAAGGTTCCAGCAGTGAAATACAGCTTCCCTGACATCCCTGACACGAGTCTCTCTCACCTCAGGGCACTCAGGATTCCATCACAAATCCCACTGAGCCCATTTCAGCCTCCACAGGCTGCGTGCAGTGGAGGTGAAAAAGTCCTGTACAATGGATTCAGTGTTTCCAGAGGGATATGGGAGCTGGGAAGTCGATGTTCTTTGGTCCTAAGCTGCACTTCAGGGCTTGGGATACACTCAACTTTTTCCTGTAACAAATCAGATTTGTCATTACTTGAAAAAGTGCTGATAGAGACCTAGGGAGAAGTTAAATCTTCTACAAAACTTCATGAAATAACACCAATGGCAATGTTTAAAAAGTGAATTAGGCTGCAATATCTTTATTCCTTCCCTTATTTCAACCGTTTTCCTGCGTGTGGCAGGTTTTGGCAATAAAGCTGAATCTAGGGATTGAGGGTCTTTCAAAGACAGGACTTCTGAATTTCATTTTAGATGCTTCAGTTTGGCAGAATTATTCAAATTTCTGTGGGGCTGTTAATTAGTAGGTGTCCAGTTCAAAGTATTTCCAAAGGAGATTTGTCATTGAGGAAAAAGTGGGTTAGGCAAAAAATGGATTTGTCAGGAGTATTAAGTTTGTGCTCTATTGCAGCTGAAGAAAGGCTGCATAAAACTTGTCCTTTGGGTCAAAATGATGTGTGTGTGGAGAGAAGGAAGTGTGAGGGTTTGAATCCTCAGCATAAAGAAGGTTTATTAAGTGCAGATCTTATTTTGGACCCTGACATTGGGATCTAAATAGAAAGTGCCCAGCTAAGCTCAGTGAAGTCCTGCTGGGATAGGTCATTTTTGGAATAATCCAAGCTGGCTTGGGCCAGCTCCTTCTGTTCAGGAAGCTGCTCAGGTCCCTGGTTTAAACCAGACCCCTTTTTTAGGGATTTTCTGTGTCAAGAATTGCCACGTGCAACCTCGGTATGAAATCTTTGTGCAAATAGCTCCGCTGTAAAGAGATCCAGACTGAGCATACATCTATATTCTCTGATTAATTTATTTTTGCATTCATGGACCCCTGAAATCTTGAGGGCAAACAGTTTCCCACCAGGAGATGTTTATGCAGAGTGAGATGGGAAATGAGTGAAGGGTGATGTTTGTGTTGCCTCAGGGGCAGCTGCTCAGCTGGACTGACAGAGTTAACACTCATCACATCACCCAAGAGCCAGCACAAGCCTTCTGCCTCCTTAGACAGTGGCCATTAATATTTTGACACATATTTTGGTTCTTTCATCTCAGAAAGCAATTACTGTGTCCAGTAAATCAAAACCACAACTGTGCAAGGCCTCACCCTGACAGGACCACCTTGCTAAAACCACGCTTAGTGTGATTCTAATTATGAAACATGTGTTGATAAGGAGCTGAGGTTCCAGTGTCCTTTGTGAGATGTCATCCTTGTACATCAGAGACTCTGAACACGTGTCCAGGGTGTCCATGTGGGGTGTGAGGGAATCACCTCCTGTTGGGAGAGGCACGAGGGGGAGCCGTGCAGCAGCAAGTGGCTGAGCTGTGCCTGTGCCTGAGTGCTGCCAAGGCTTTGTTCCCTACTTCATCCTGAAAAATCATTCAGGAGCTTTCAGTGGGACTTTTAAATATAGCACAGTGAACCAATGGGAATCTGAGAGAAAAGAATACAGGAGTGTTCACTCCTGAACACCAACAATCATCTTCTTTTGAATCCCCAAATTTCTTACGTGAATCCATTTCTCTTTTGGAATATTCTCTTTCTTAAAGAGTTGTATTGCTTTGGAAAAATGCCCAGAGTGCAGTTTGTGGTGGTGAGTCCAGAAGATGTTCCCAAAAGCAAGCGAGGCTGTTGTTAGGTGTCACTTCATCCTGAAATAATTATCTGCTGTTGGCACAGCAGAAATCCCATCCCATCTCTTCATCTGCCAGATGTTTGTTGCTGCTGCCTCCCTTGCTCCAGCATCAGGCTTCAGGGCAATGACCTGGACCACAAAACTGATCCAGCTAAGAACTAGTCAGACTATAAATAAATTAATAAATAAGTCCCCAAGTTGGCTTCAGGCCAGGCTCAAGTGCCTCTGCAACTTGCAGCAGGACAAAACCTTTAAACTTTGCCCACCAAGATCCAGATGAGGGCCATGCTAAGGAATGAATCACTGGGAGTTTGACTTCTTTCCCTGCCCTGATCCCCTGGCCAAGCCACTCAGTGGAGCAGCTCCTTCACATGGGATCTGCCCTGCATTAGCATTTCTTCCATGGGCTCAGGCTGGGAGAGACAGGTTCCTTCACATTCTCCTGGATGTGCATGAGAGCAGCCTTCAGGAGGAGCTGGAGACACCCGAGGCCTCCCATGGAACAGCTGGGCTGTGGGAACCCCGGGCGGCTGCTCCCAGAGGTTCTGGCTGCTGTCCCAGCTCTGGGGAGTTTCAGTTCTGGGGATGTCCCTGTGCAGAGGTTGGAGGTGATTTATGGCTCCTGTGTTGGGAAACACCACTTGTGTGAATAGGTTTTCCTAGATAACCAGGAAATTTTGGAGTCTTCTGGGACTCTTGGGTGAAAGACTTTAGATATTTATTTATTTTTTCCATTTGGAGCAACAGGGCAATGCTCCTCCTACTTGTATCCTAAATAGGAAGTATTTATGTTTTGGAAGACTTCTTTTTCATATATTCTGTATAAAAGAAACACAAAGGTGAATTTGATCCTTTATCTCCTCCCAGACATCCCTGGCCATCAGTACATCAAAGGCAATGGACTGGTTTGGATTTTAGAAGATACATGACAGATTTTTTCAGTTGTATTATAAGAGGGAGGTTCTGGCTAGTCCAAATCCAGCTTTGCTTCCAGCTGCTGACGTGAGGTGGGGATGGCTGCTAGTGAGACCCTGAGCAGAGCAGAGCTTTTCCTAAGCCCAGAGCCATTAGGCTGAGCCTGCTGGGCCCCTTCCAGCCAGCCTGTGTGATATTTCCTCTGGAGTTTCAATTGGATTAGATATTCATCTTCTCTTCCTGTTCCAAACTGTTGTTTAGTGCTGATGTGTCCTCTTAACCCACTGCCAAGTTCCAACACAGTGGTGGTGAAGCCAGTCCCAGTCTGTGCTGGGTTTTTCAACTTTGGGAGGAGTTTAACCCTTAATCTCCATTGAAATCAGGGGGATGTTTGCACCTAAATCTCTTAATGGCTTTGGGAATTCCAGCACTGCAGCCACTGAAAGGCCAAGCTCGAGCCCAAGGCAGCTCCAGACCCTCTTCCCTCTGCAAGGTGCAGAGTGATTATTCACAATCTCTTTGGGAATGTCTGCAATAATAAGGGTTAATTTTTCTCTGGCAATTTAATTGGCAAAAATGTTTCATAAATGGCTATTGTTTTCGAAAAGGAGCAGATTCCTTGTGCTGTTGGGTTTTTAAATCCTTGGAGATACAGTATATACAGACACCACACTTGGTTATCCACATAGACTTCGTTTATTTGTGTTTGCCTGCTTAGTGCAAACTCATTACTCTCAAGAAAGTCCTTTGTTGACACAAAAAGACACTGGGGAAATATATATATATTTTTTTTTACAATGGAGTCTTGCATTCCTATAAAATGGTTCTCATTGGTTAAACAAAATAAAGAGCCCAGAAGCACTGGCCTGCAGAAGTTCACAGCTTCTAATATGGTGCATGTGTCATAGCAGTGTGGCCACCAAATGAGGGACTTAATACATTTTAAAAACCTAATAACAGGACAGCTCAATGACTTTGAAAAACCTTAAAAACTCATTGGCTGACAACGTGAGGATGAATAACTAATAAGCTGAAATGTATTTACCTTTAGAACAATATGTTTTGTTCCTCTAAGTGCAAGCCTTTGATCCATTGAAAGGGCTCTGCTCATTTCTAAGGCAGGGACTCAAACTGGAATTCAAACTTTAAACTTGATAAAGGAACTGTATGTACAAGAGCATTTTGCAATATAAAAAGGGCTGAAAATGCAGCAACCTGCTGCATCATTTGGGAAATGTACCCCAGAAAGAGAGTTTAGATTCTGGGAGCAAACACACACAGTTTCTGTTCAAAACCCCTTTTCAGTGTGCACTGTAGATCCCAGAATGGTTTGAGTTGGAGACCATAAAGCTCCTCTCATTCCCATGGGCAGGGACACCTTCCACTATCCCAGGTTCCAGCCTGGCCTTGGACACTTCCAGGGATGGGGAGGCCACAAGGAGATGTCCCAGCTCAGCTGGGAGTGGTGAGGAGGGTGTGAGGAGGATGTGATGCCCAAGGTCACAGCCCCTGGCCCTGGCTGAGGCTCTGCCCTGCCACAGAGCACTGCCTTGGGGGGATCCATGTGCAGCACAGTGCACACACTGTTCTGCAGCTCAGTGTGCTACTGGCTGCTAAATTTACAGAGAAGCAACACCCTGCGTGCCAGAATTACATAAATTCCGCTGGTTTCCTATAGACTAAACCTCAGTTCAGGAGGTGTGATTACCTCATGCTCACCTCTGCACCTGGGGAGCACTGGAGGCCAGCAGAGAGCCAGGGCCAGCAGAGAGCTGCTGCTCCTGCCTGCTCCAGTGTGTGCAGGGCACGAGTTCAGGGCGGGGGCACCGCGGCGCTTTCAGCTCTGGGTTGGGTTTGTGCCGGTCAGGCTGCCCAGCTCTGCCCAGAGCCAGCCGTGCCTGCCCAAAGGGACCGGGGCTGCTGGGCAAAGGGGACAGTCCCTGGTGTGTCCCCGCGGCTCCAGGACAAACCTCATGTTCCCGCAGTGTGACTTTGGTTTGGGCTGCCGTGGGCGTGCCCAGGCTGTGTCACCTGCCCGTGCTGAGTCCTGGTCACAGCAGGGACAAAGCAGGAGCTGTTCTGCAGGGGAGGGCAGCAGGTGCTTAGAGACAATAACAACCAGATCAGGCCAGCTTTGTTGTTAGCGTCACAGTTAACTTGGACTAACTTTGTCAAAGTTAGTGACAAGAAGGGCCTTTTTGGCCCAAGCAGGGTTTTCACAGTCATTTTTTGTTTGTGTTAAAATTGGTTGATTTTTAAATCAGATTAATTTTCAAGAAAAACGTTTACCTTTCATTAAGTAAAACTTGCTTTCTCCACTGTACTAAGCAATGAAAGGCAAATCCCTGACTATTCTCCCTATGGAACAGAAACCTGACCTGTGATAAGGACCACTCTGCATTCTTATCTGCTTCATTTTTGCAAGGCATTTTGATCTGAGTGATGTCAGAGGCAGCAGGAAACCAAGTCAGGCTGTGAGACTTGCTGAGTTTAGAGGATGTGCTGCAGGGTCTTGTCTAAAAGCAGCAAAATACCCTGAGCGTCTCCCCAGAGCCCTAAATCCATGTGGATTTCTGGTGTCTCCAGAGCCTTGCAGCTTTCCCAGGCATGCCAGTGGTGACTGGAGGATGCACAGTCCCTTCACTCTCATGGCACCTGTTCACTGATGCTCTGTGTGTATGGGAGCTGGTTTTCCAAGGAAAAGTTGTTTTGTTTGTCTGTGTACAGACAGGTACAGCTGAAGCCATTCACCCAAAGGAATTTAACACTCCCAATGTTCTGTGATACAGAGAAGCTGCCCTGATGATGCCATGAATATTTTGGCTTTGACAGGCTCTCACATCTTGCTCAACATCCCAGAATCCACACGGGGCTGAGGCATCACCATGACTCAACCACAGGCTGTTACAAACCAAACTCCATCCAGGTTTCCCTAATTCTGGGTTCCCAGATTACTGGGTTCACTTTCACCTGTCTGCCTTCTTGGTTGGTGCTCCTCAAGAGTTTTGGGGCACCCTCCTCCTCTCTATTCTTTTCCACTGTTCCTCAAGTCTTGCCTACCCTGGCAGGCCAGAATATTTTTACATAATTGACTTAATTAGCCCAATCAAGGCAGCGATGGTGCAATGAACTGAATATTCAAGCTTTCTTCTAGAAGAATGAAGCTGTACATGTTCGCTTGGGTTACAGCTTTCCTTTAATCCCCTGCCAAGCACTTGACTGGGTTTGTATCGTGACTTGATAAAGAAATGACATCATTAATACAATAATAACAAATCATTTCTATGTAAATCAGGGGACCTTCTACCTGGATCATTTTAATGATTGCCCTCCAGCTTTCTTTTTCTTTCAAACAGCATCTTTGCATCCAGTAATAACTATTTGTTCATTTAATTTGGATTATCTTGGACGTGATGAAGGAAGAAAACATGGCAGAACCCTTCAGAAGCTTCAGAATCCAAAGAAATCAGGTGTTGTATTGCCTTTTTTCAGATTCTTGCAGTTTTGTTTCAAGTTTTAATTTTGGGATTTTTCCCTCAATTTTTGAGATTTGGAATCCAAAGTATTCCTTTATCATTGTTACCATTCTGCAATACCCAGATTATTTAATGCTTTCTATAGGAAAGCAACATTTCTCACAGTTCAAGTTGTCTCTTCAGTAAAATATGAGGTTAGTGGTGTGATCTGGAGTTAGGTGAAGTCTGTCTTGATGGAGAACATTCATTGGGGAGAGTTTCCTGTGAGCTGGGACTGGAACTGAGTCTTTGACCTCTTTTCCTGCCTCTGCCTCTAAGTCACTGTCTGGATCTTGTAATTTAATTAACTTTTTAGCTTTTGCCTGCAAAACAGGAATGATTATTTTATCCTCACAAAGGAGTGTTAAGAAACTTAATTAAACCCTGCCTTTAAAGTACATCCCTTCATACACTACAAAAGATCAGTGAGCCAGCATATATCACATGCATTACATATAAATAGCTTTATTCCAGGAGCATTAAGGGAATGTGTACTTTGGAAAAGGCCTTTGTGTGCATCTCCACTCGTGGCAGGATTTTATGTCAACTGACTTTTGAGTCAGAAAGTTCAGCGTAATAATTAATTTCTTTTTGTGTCTGAAAGACAAAGCTCCACAATTAGCAATGTGCAGGTGATAATTAACGTTGTTCACTGACAATCTGAGCTACCTGGTCATGGTTGATATTTTAGGGATGGGCAGTGAGGAGCTAAAATGGTTTTTAAAAAAGATGATTTAGTCCTGCAGGAATGCAGTCATCTGAAAAGTACCTATGATAGATGGGGAAAAAATGCTTCATTCTTCCATAACGAGGTCTCTGCATTGGTTCCCTATGATCCACATAACACATGTCAAAAACTGAGTTGACGTGGCCCAAGAACTTGGCAGGTTTCAGTGCCAAAGCCATCCAGTGCTCTGAAGAGCTGGCAAGGTGCTGGGGCTGAGGCAGCCCACACTTAGGTGATAATTTATGGCTACCTGTAACCTCCTCGAAATAGAAACCATTCATATTCTCTCCAGGGAAGGGAGAAGTGACCAGACAATGTGAGTTCAGCCAAACCAAGACTTCATATAACTTTACAGAAGACAAACGCTCTCTGGTACTGACATTAACAATGCTGTGGGCTCTTAGAAAGGGTTCGCCTGTAGGTTTTATTTATTTTAGTATTGTTTGCTTGTGTAATTTCAGAAACTGGCAGTTTATAAGAGTTGAAGTCAAGTTTTAACTCTTGGACTTTGATTCTGTTTATTTAAGGCATAAAAAGGCCTCAAGAGCCGCCCAAGCCAGTGCAGGGCCACGCACTGGGGTTTGCGCTCTCCTGAGGGGTGACTTGCTGATAATTCCAACTGTGTGTGATCCTGACGCAGTCAGTCCCTGATGCTATCTGTCCCAGAGCTGCAGAATTCCTGCAGACACTTCTCCTCACCCCACCCTGTGGTTTGGCATCGCTCTGCCCTTCCCTGGAGTGCTCCTGCTCCGCTCCGGGAGGTTTGTGGATGTTGGCAGGGACCACATTCCCCACGAGCTGTGGGTGCTGCTCACTCTCCTCAGCACTGGGCATGGCCAGCTGGGGCTGGGAACCTTGGAGACAGCTTGGGCTTTGGGAAAAAAATCAGTGAGCAAGAGCAGGGGTTGATCTAAGTCCTTGTGCTGCTGGGACTGTGCCACCTCCCAGGTGTGAAGTCTCCCAGGAACAGTCTGAGGCTGTCTGGGAGATCAGATGAGCTCAGGTTGTTGGAAAGGAAGAAGGGAGAGTTCTTCCTCCATCCCCAGCTCTCAGTCTCCTCATTCCATTTATGATTCCCATAGCTGGTGGTGTAGAGGACTGGGATGTTATCCCTGCCTGGAGTTAACAGATCCAGGCTGAGAATCTCAGTTTAGATCTGCCTTTTTCCTCCATCCTGATTTATTCATGTGCTCAGATCAAGGATTGCACATCAAATTCTCTTAATTCTGTGGGTCTGGCCTTGGACATTGGTCTGAGCTGTTCTCTGCTCTGCTGGTCTCTGGTTCTCTGTTGGTCTCTGTGTGCTGTTTATCTTTGCACATCTGCATATTTATACATTATTATTTATGAAAGTTCTTCCTCATCCCCCTGAAGAGGGTGAAATACTGGAAGGGGACAGGGACTGTGTATTCCTTATGCAAAGTAATGCAATACAGCTTTTAGATATCCCTAAAACTCAGATCATTAATTCCACTGTGTTTAACCAGTGAGGAAAACTTTATTGTTTTACAGTTCTTTGTGGTTTATTAACTTCTCTTTTGTGGACCAGCAGATTCAAGTCTTCTGTCTCTCTTTTTTCTATTTTTTTTTTAAGTTTTCTTTTTTTGTAACTGTTAAGCAATTCCACCTGGAGATGTGAAAACTTCACAGGCTGTAAAGCTTATATCCTGCAAATCTCCCTATCCAATATTAAAACATCTAAAGGAGGGGAGGCACCGTTGAAATATTTTGAGTTATGTTTAGGAATGAACACAGGGCTTGGATTTATTCAGCAAAATAGCCTTTGTGGTTTTAGAAACGGCCCAGTGAATGACTCTGGTTGCAATGGAAGTATGGAAAATATCTTTTACCAGGTAGTGGGATGAAAGGACTTCTTTAAAACTGGGTAGAGTTAAAGCCAAATGGAAAAGATCTTAAAAGCAGAAGGGACAGTGGCCAGAACTGCCACTGCCTTGTGTAAATCGTGGAAGTCCTTCTCTCCCACTGATGACCTTTGAAAAGATGCTTTTCCTTGCAGAGGGGAAACATCTGTTTCTCATGTAAGTTAATACTTAACCTAAGATACACAGTAGAAATATCTTATCAAAAATAGAATGGAGGCAAAGACTGCAGGGGTTGCTTTATCCATGTGGAATCAAGGTGATGCTTTCACTTCAAGGAGAAGAACGTGGATTTTAGGTCCAAAAGTATCTTATAATAAGCATGGGATGGTTTGTGTGTATATCTGTGCCTGTATATGTAATTAATAATGCTTCTAATAGGTTATGTCTCTGGAAACACTGACCTTTGTGTTGTTACTCTTATCCTCAGATTTATTTAATATGCTTGGGAGGGTCCCTGGGTTATGCTGAGTTTCACACTTGTTTCTTGCTAACATGCAGGAAAATATTCTGGTTCCACTCCAAACCCTCCTGCACTCCACCTGCCACCACACACCAGTGCATGCAGTGCTCCCGGGATTCTCTTTGGAGATAAAGAGAGAAAGCAAAAGCAGATGACACTGAAGGGATCTAGAGTGTCCTAATCCTTACAGCAGGCTTATAGATGTGCTTGCTGAGCAAGGAAAACCAAAGTCTGGTGTCACAGGACTGGAAAAGAGCATGTGAGTGCACAGTTGTGTTATGGAAGTCTCACCATGTCCCTGCTGAAGTGTAGGCTGCAGTATGTGGAGTTTTGTGGATCTTTATGCCTTAAAGGAAAACCTTAGAACTTGTTTTCGTTCGTGTTGCCATAACACTTTGTATCTTAGCAATAAAATTTGGGTAAATTTAGTGTTATCACAAGAAATTTGTGCTCCAGAGATTTACTGTTCCACTCCCACAGTGCCTTTAAACCCCATGTCAAGAGTAGGACAGCAATTCCTGGCCTGTGTTAGGACCAATTTACCTCATTTCCTCTGCTTCAGCAAAGTGAGATTGAAGAGGTTAGAAAAATAACAAACATAAAATGAGGAGGAAAGCGATTGCCAGTCTGTGTGAGTGATTCTGCCCCAGTCACCCTGCAGGACAAGCCCAAAGGTACAGAGGGGAAATTATTCTGCCTTTGTCCTCCTAAGCAGGGCCCTGCTGGAATCCAGCTCGTCCCTGTTGTCACATCTCATCTGGGTGTCCTTAACATGAAATAAAATATTGCTATGTTAAGGACCAAAAAACCAAGTGGAAAATGCACTCATCTGCATCCCTCATTTGTGCCAAAGAATTTTTCATTCCCACCTCAGCTCTAATTTGAAATGTGTTAAACAAAAATCTCCAGGAGAGTATCCAGAATAGATAGGCATGTTCGGGTCAGCCTACAACTTGGCATTGCCATGGGCCTCATCTCTAATTACTAAAGAAATAGTGAGTTAGTGAGTTAAAATACCCAGTGACTGTGATCTAAATCATTTCCACTCTGGATCCTGGCCTGAAATAAAAAGGGCTTTTCATTAGCGTGGCACAGATTTAGTGTCGTGGGACACAGTTTGTGCTTTGCAGGAAGTGCGGTCAATGGGCCATTAAGTTCTGAAACAGGAGGCAAGGCATCCTCTAATGCTGCTGACAATAAATATTGGGGACTGGCTGAATATGGATTCATGGCAGCCACACCAAAGTCACTCAAAGAAACTCAGATTTGTGATGCCGTGAATGCACACGCACAGCCTCCGCATAATGGAGGGATCGTTTGCAGGTCCCCAGGGAGATCTTCCCTTTCAGCCCTGGAAGATGAGAAACCGACTGGGAACTCTAACCCAGGGTAGAGATTGAATGGCAATTACTTGTGTTGTGGGATTTGCTTTTCCCCCGTGGAAAATAAAAGTGTTCAACTTAGAAAACAGTCGCTGAATTTTGGCGGTTTCCCGTTTAAAAACAAGTAAACAAACAAACCTTCAAAGGAAGATTTGCACCTTTGGGGTGTGCAGGGAAGGCTCCAAAGCTGGGGAGAGCAGCACAGGGATGCCTGGAAGAGTTTCTGGACTGTCATTTGAAGTGGTTCTGGCTCCACATGTGAGCATGTTGTGCTTATCTGTGAGTTCAGGGCTGCAGGAGCTACCTGTGTGTGCAGGTGCCCATGCTGGGAAGGGAAGCCACCCCACATGGGAGAGAACTGCTCCTTTCATTAGCTGTGTGCTTTCAGGATATTAATTCTTCCTCTTTATCCTCCACATGGGCAAGGCCGTCCTTGCAGCAAGCTGTGAACAGTCCAGTCTGGAGATGAAATGATTCATTTCTCATGTGTTTGCATGATTTTCACCAGTTTTTCACCTGAATGCTTCACTAAGATGAGTGGCTTTTCCCAATATTTCCAATGAAGAGAAATGGGGGTTTACCATCATTTAGAGGTAGCCCAGGATTGTTTAGTAGAATAAATACATATAAAAATAAACAAAGCGAGTAAGGGTGCCTAGTCTGAAACAGCTAGAATCCGAATTTTTGGAATTTGTGTCATCAAACACTTTAATGCAGTGTTTAACTTTATACTCCTTTCCAGAACAATTGGAGTTTAAATGACTGTGAGCAATTCAGCTAGAAACAGACACTTGCTTGGAAGATCACAACCCAAATGTTGAAAGTAATCAAAGAGTAATTTGTAGGAAATAATGTTTTACAAGCCAAGCAATGCTAGTAGCAGGCTCTGGGGATGGCTACAAGTGAATGCCACAATTTCTCTGACTTGGAGGAACTAAAAACACTCTTTGATGGGCAGTTCATCATTCTGCACCTTGTAGAAGCCACAGGTTGTGCCCAAGGCTGGATCCTCACCGAGCCCATCCCTCTCAGCCACAGCCACAGCCACAGGGTCAGAGTGGCAGTACTGGATCAGCTCTGGGATGTCCAGATGTCCCCCAGCTCTGCTGCCCCTCACCGTGGGCAGCACTGCAAGAGGTGCAGAAAAACTTGAGATAAACACACCTACATAGGCAGAGCCACAGATGGGGCATGTGGAGCAATATATGAGCATAAAGAGAAAAAAGAAAGCTACAGTGCAATTACTTCAGGATTATTTCTGCTGGTTATTTAACTCTTAAAGAATGCAAAAGTGAGACTCTTAAATGACATTAGTCTGGTTTTCTTCAGGTCTGGCTTGGCCTGGCAGCTGTTCCTGCTGTAGGCAGGGCCCAGGGGAGGGATGTGCTCACCCACTGCTGGATACTGAAGTTAGGAGTCACTTAAAACCCTCTTAAGTGAGTGAAATTCTCAGACAAACTGAAGTCACATGGGCAAAGAGAGTCCTGGGTCCAGGGTGAGCTTAGCTGTGGTCCAGTGGGCTCACAGAACCCTTGGGAATAGCCCAGGCAGGAGCCTGGGTCCAGTTATTTTATGGGCCTGGAGAAGTACCATGGCTGCCTCAGCACAGCCCTGGTATTGGTATTGGTATTTCCAGCCAAGAAGTCGAGCTGGAGGCAGAAGGGGAGAGTGCCTGCCAGGCCAACCAGTACCACTGAGGGGAATGAGGACACAGCAAAGTCCCACCTGCCTCCAAACCATTGAAATGTGCCCAGAGAAGTGACAAAAAAGCAGCTGTTGGAATTGTGCACCTCTTTGGTGGCCGTCCTTGCTGTCACAGCTGCACCCAGCCTGCAGCAGGGGTGGTTCCCACTACCTTGGCTAGAGCCCCTGCCTTCCTCAGAGCATGTCAAGGTGGTTTTTTATCTATGTGAGCTCCTCAAATTGTGCCACAGCGTTGAAAACATTTGGAAATGGAGCTGTAATGCACGAGCTGTGCAGCTGTTCTAACAAAGTCTCCTGGACTTTGCCCATTTTGAAAAGTTTTTGTTCAGGAAAACAGCAATGCTAATGGGAATTAAAAATCTGAAGGCAGGAGAATTTGTCTAAGTAAAGGCTAAGCTGGAGGGAAGAGCCAAAATTTGCAAGGAAACATTTTGCTTGGCTCCAGCAGCATGTAATGGCATCATGTGGGGATGTGGCACCTGGAATCCTGTCCTAGAGAAAAATACAGGACATGGGCTCTCCCAGCCAGGCCTGCAGAATTCCTGGGATATTGGAAGGCACAACACAACCCACAGAGTGTGGGAGAGCTGCTGCCCAACCCCAGACTGGAGTTCTGGAAGTGGATTCACCTCCAGAACATTCCCATACTCGGGAGCTGATCCAAGGATTTTGGTTTGGTACTGGCTGAAAGGATGAGGTGAATGTTTTTAAGGCAGCTGTGGAACTGGAAAACAAGAGAAGGGCAAAAATTGCTCTTCAAAAATTAAGATTCTTGTCTCTTTACAGCTTCTCATGAGCACCAGGGCTACTTTTCTCTTCCTAGCAGGAGGGTGAGCACTGCTTGGTGTCCTTGTTCCCAAAGCTGGAGCCTGGAGAAAGGCTAAAGCCTCTTCTGCATGTCCCCCCTGCCAGGGTGGCCGTACCTGGCACATGTCCTGGGAAAAGATGAACTTGGGGAACATCCTTGGCAGAACTGGTCAAGGAAAAAACTTACAGTGGCTGTGAGAGCTGCCTGGGGCCTGCCTGCTGATCCTTTGATATTGGAATAACAAATTCACCTTCAAAATTTAAAAACTGAGAGTGTGTTTCAACCCAGGGTGTTTCAGTGCTTGTAGGGAAAACAATTTTCTGCTCACTGTATTGATATGTTTGGAGCTCTGTGCAAAGAGTTAAGTTATTGTATATTTTGGTTTTTTAATTGACTCCATATCTGCTGGCAGCAGAATAGACATTGATCTGTTTTTTTCCTTCACTTTATTTAGGAAAATACAGCACAGAGTGTTTACTCTGCCTCCATACAGCATTGCTTTGTAGGGTGAAAGTGAGGGCGAGACCACAGTGAAGAATTCCCTCATTGTCAATTTTAAAGGCTTCATAATAAATGGTAGGCTTTTTTGGATGGGAATCAGAAATGTTTTCATGACAGTGTTTTGCTTAACTTTTTGTATTCAGATGGGATTTTCTAAACTCTTTTGAATTTGCTGGTTTGATCATTTAAACATCTCTTTCTAGCCACCAACTACTTGATCAAATTGCTACAGTGACACTGTACCTGACAGCTGCTCAGTAGGGATTTGAAAAGCTCAAACTTGTGAGTGTAAATTAAAATTTAGTTGTAACAGGCATCATTTCCCTGGAGATAGCATCCAGCCTGCCTTGCAGGGGGAGAGAGTGAGGAACTGGACCTGTAATTTAGCGTGGAGAGAGGCAGAACTGTCTCCACACTGAGTTTTGACTGAGAAAGGACTGGAGGAAGGAAGTGGAAAGGAATGGGATGCCCAGTATTGATCCAGTCCATATATTCCAGCTGAACTATCTACTGAATTTGATTTGCATTGGGCCAGGCCAAAAACGTTAAGTAGTGGCACTTGGCTCCTCATGACTTTCCATTTCAACACAATTTGTGTAGCAGTGAAGCCGTGTCCTTCCAGGGCCCTTAGCAGGACCTCTCTGGTTCCTGTGCAGGGCTGATGGTTTGTGCTGCATGTGGACTGGGGGCTCAGCAGGATTATATTGAAGATTTCCATATTCCCCTGGGCTTGAGGCAGTGTTGGTTTACTGATCCCTTCACAGTGGTCGTGCAGTCCTTTCAAGGGTTACTCTTGCTTTCCTCTGAAAACTCTCCAGGCCCTTTGTTTGTTTTCCCTCTGGTTTTTTTTGTTTTGGTTTTTTTTTCTTTTTTCTTTTTTTTTTCTTTTCTTTTCTTTTTCTTTTTCTTTTTTTTTTCTGGAGTGCTTTGTTGTTGGAGGTCTCCATGCCTGCTGCAGCCCCCCCTGTGAAGTCTGCATTCAGACAATTTGTGCAGTTTTGCTCTGGAAACGTTCCTTGGCGTGGGTCTGGCTCCTCACAGCCCCACTGCTCAGGGCTTGCCCGCTGGAGAACGTCCTGAGCAGGGAAAAGCTTGGAGTGAAGGAACCCTCTGGAAGGCGTCTGCATTTTCCCCAACTGTAAGAGCACAAAGCAAAGTGTGATCCTTGTGATGGATGAGCAGCTGAGGTATTGATGCCTTTTTCCATGCAGTCAGTCCTGAGTTCATGCATCTCCCGGAATGACCACTGCTTGTAGTGCCTGTTTCTTGCACTTCTTTTTTAAACAGCAAAACGCCCTTTGAAAAAGAAACCTTGTTACTCTTAAAGCAATGCAAGCCACCCACGGAGCCTCTCCAACAATCCCGGGGTTGCTGGGGTCCCTGTGTTTATTTTCCCCGGGCTCACTAACAGTCCCAGGACTATTTTGCTTGCGCTGCTGAAAGATGTCCTGGAGATCTGTTTTATCATCTTAGCACCACAAACTGCTTTCATTCTTTCAGGCCTCTTGCAGAACAGCACGTGAGTGGCAGGACATGTCCTGCATAGGGGAATTTTTATGAGGCAGAACTTCACTTGGGAGGTTTAATTTACTCTCAGTGGTACTGAGTGAGTAACTCCATGGTGGACTGAGCTCATCAGCCATTTACTGCACTTAACCATTGGAATACACGTTGGTGAAGACCATTTTGCTGTTTCTCTGTTTTCCTGGTGGTGTAAAATTCTGCTTCTCTGTTGCATTTTCAGTTTGAACTGTGTGGGCTGGAGCAGGAAAATATCTTCAGGTGTAACAAACAAGTTCCTTGCACTTCAAGGAACTGCCCTGATCAGTGTGTTTGTGTCAACCTGCTGATCATTATCTCCAAAGTCCCATGGTTTTGGGGCAGAAGAATCCCAGGGGGTTATCCAATCACTTCAGAATATGAATTAGAGTTTTAACTGTAATGATTAATGATTAGAGCTTTAACTGTAATAATTACAGCTTTAATACTGTAAATGCTTCATGCCCTATTCTCTCTCTCCTCCTTCCTGATGGCTGTAGGTTTGGAGTTTCCTTTCCTTCCCAAAACCTTTGGGGAAGAGGGTGGTCAGATGCAAGTCCCCAACGTTTGTGTCGTTCAGCTGGGATTCTTTGCTTTGTATCTTTTCCTCACCCTGAGATCTGTTTTTCTCCTCTCAGTGTATGAGAGTGTTTTCCCTTCCCTGGCATAGAAATAATATACTCAAACGTGCTTCAGTACAGGAAATCCTATATCCAGTGTGGGGAGGAAAGGCCTTAATCAGTACAAATTCCATTGTGTTTATATCAATGCTGACCCTCGGTGTCATTGGGACAAAGCTTTTTCATCTGGGCCCCAGGCACTGGTTGGTGCCGCTGGTTCACAGCCACATCACTGCCAGCCCACAAGGCCCACATTTGCCAGATTTCTGCTCCTGAAGTTATTTTTTATGGAGATTGCCTGGTCTTTCCACAGGAGGGGCTGAGATAAGGGGCAAGTACGCAGGGAGCTCCTCTTAATTGCAAGCTTTTCCCTTCTTTGGAGGATAGGTTAATCCCCCAGCATTTCCTGAGTATGAATGCCTTTCATAAGAGAAAAGAGGATAATTCAAGAGAATTTGTGATCTATTTCACAATCCTTATCCTCATTTTCTAGGCCAAGCTGGCTGCATCATGGCCATGGTCTAGAGGGAAGGAGCCCAGTGAGATCCTGGTCCTCTCTGAGCTCTCAGAGGTCCTGTGTGAGAGCAAAGGTCCATGGTGTGAGTTTTTAAATCAGCAGGAAACTTTCCAAGCAGCCTGGCCCATTAGTGGAAGCTTTAAACAGAGGATTGACTCTCCATAAAAAGAGCCCTGCACAAACAAACATTGCAGCAGCACCCTTCCTTCGACTTTCAATGTGTTTTTTATCAGGCCTTGAATTAAACCACTGTCCAATGATTTGAAGGCATGATTTTCAGGAGTCATCTAAAACATAATTAATGACAATGCAATACGTTGCCTTGGAGGGGAAGGAGGGAGTCTCCCTGCTGTGTCCTAAAGAGGCAGCTCAGTGGAGCTCTCCCAGAGGTGTCCCTGGGCCAGCCTGGGAGGGGGCCTGGATCCTGTGTCTGACCCTCTGGCTCTCTGTGAGCTGGGAAAGGTGACCAAGGGACATGATTGAGGCACAGGATGAGTGCTGGCTCCACCCTGTCTCCAGCCTGCTGCTGGGAGTGGAGTTGGAGCAGCTCCCTGAGGGGTCCGTGGGCAGCGAGCAGAGACCTCTGCCTTACTTTCCCTCTCTCCCTCCAACTCTTTCTTCAGAGCAGCAGCTCCCCGGGGCTCCTTCCTGGCTGCAGGCAAAGCAGGATCAGCCTGGCACAGTGCTGCTCGTCTGTGTTCCCTCCATCCCTGTCCCTGACCCCGCCGTGGCTCTGGCTGAAATATTTTCTCCCAGCTCCCCATCTTGCTGCTTTTTTTGGAGAAAAGGCTGTGGTGATCTCGTTGGGATTGTCCCATGGCTCACCCCAGGAGCTGCCTGTAGCTTTTCTTTGGGAGCAGCCGCGTCCTCTTCCTGCACATTCAAGGCATTCCCACATGTGGCATCTGAGGACACTCTTTAATACTTTCATCTTGTGGGTAACAAAGGAAAGTAATCACTTTACCAGCACTTTTCTGAGTGTTTAATTAAAGCTGTGCGTTTATGACAGGAAATGGGAGCCAATATTCAACCTCTGAAGTGTTTATACAATTGACATATCACTTTTTCTTACCTCATCCCCTGTTTGTGTACAAGATACTCTGTCAGTACGTTCCCAACACAATGCAACACTTCGTTATACAATAAACATTTAAATAGCAAACTATTTTTTTAATAGTCAGGGGTATCTGCTGTAATTCTTGGCCTGGGAAATGGGCTGGCCAGAATCTTTAGATGCAGATGGCATCAGTTCATGTACTAGTATTATTGTTATTTTTTGCCAAATAACCAAATTAACATTGAGTAGTTTGGCTTGATGCTGAAAAATTCACTTTTGGAAGTGAATTGGGTTGTTTTTTTTCTTTTGCCTTCCAAGTCCTGGCACGTGTTGCAAGGGCCTTAACATTGGAAGAAATAGATTTGGATGCTCTTCAAAGAACTCTGCTGTGGTTCTGCCATTTTTAACTTTTTACCTTGCTGCTCTTTCTCCCCACCTCTTCCCAGGGGAACTGAAGGTAAATGATTGATACTCTGTCTCTCCTGCTCACTTTCTTTTTTTAAATCTCTTTTGGCTAGACTTCTCCAATGTAGAAATATTTACCAAAAGGAAAATCGCAAGGGCGGGGGAATGGAGAGAAAAAAAAAAAGGACTTGGGAAATAAAATATAAACATTCAGCAGTCCAGGATGGTGACTTT
Source organism: Illadopsis cleaveri (assembly GCA_013399915.1). Taxonomy (NCBI): domain Eukaryota; kingdom Metazoa; phylum Chordata; class Aves; order Passeriformes; family Timaliidae; genus Illadopsis; species Illadopsis cleaveri. The sequence goes on along the minus strand of VXBB01024199.1, from coordinate 395,453 downwards.
GTTGGGAAAAGAGGCCGAATTGTTTGTAGAACCTAATGAGATTTAGGATTAGATTTCCTGTATCAGTGGGCAGCCGCTGGGGAAAAGTAAATTCCCTGCACTTAAAACACTTTGCAGGAGAGGCATTTATCTTGTGGTGTTTGCAGATGGCTGTACCTGAGGGGTCCCAGCCTCAGGAGGTGCCTGCCCCCAAAGACATTCCAGTCTACAAGAGTCAAAGCAAAGAAAAAGGCTGGGAAAGGACACAGGAGCACAGAGAAATGGCACGGGGCAAAGGGTAGCTAAAGGTGTTGGCTGGAAATGCTCATAGGTGGGGTGAGATTTGGTCTGTTTACAGCTGTATTGGTCCAGTTTATGTGCCAGAGCCTGAATGTCAGGGGAATTTTTCAGTGCCAGGAAGGTAACTTTGCAGGTACGCAATTAAACTTTACATTAATACTTTTTTACCTGATGGGCACTCATTTTTTAGCTCAGATAAAATATTCCAGTTTTAGGGTTGTTCTCCTACACCTTTCTTTTATGGACTGAAGCATTCCAATCCAGGAACTCTCTGTGCATCTCACCTAGTGCAGTTTTCACTGGCATTGTCTTGTGCCACACCCTGACTCTGCGTAACTTGAGACCCCAGTGAAGGATGGAAGGTGCCCTGTGGGATGATGCCCATCCCCAGGCAGGGGTCACAGCAGAGCTCTCCTGGCTGCATCTCCACCTCAGGCCAGGGCAGATTTTCCAGATTCCCCGCAAGGCTGAGCAGGAACAATACCCCACAGAATCACAGAATCACAAAGTCACAGAATAAAAGAGGTTGGAAGAGACCTTTGAGATCATCGAGTCCAGCCTATGACCTAACATCACCTTATCAGCTAAACCACAACACTAGAATGGACCTCTGAATTTTAATCCTTTGAAATTAGACTTTTCCCCCCCAGGCTTTGGAGGTTTACCTGAGGCAGCCTGAGTGTTGCAGTGGAAACCAGGTACCTGGGAATTCTCCTTGAAGGACCATAGACACCTCATGAGTCATCTCAACTTGTTTTTCTGCAGTTGTACCCATAGATGTATTTTTTCCTCTCCGCTCCTAAGCCACATATCACACTCCTGCGCCTTGGCGTCATCGAAAGTTCTGGTTTTCACATCAGGCTATGAAAAAAAGTCTTGCCAGATCAACTCTGGCAGCTGTCAGCAGCCTAAGGTGCAGGAAATTCTTCCTTTTGGGAGACCTGGCTCAGTGAAATGTCATCTCTGACGTGAAGGTAGATGCAGAAGATCCAGCAGAAGTGGGACATAACTTTTAAGCCTGTGGTTGTTCCTTGCCAGCTGGAGGTAGGACCTCTTGCTGAGTGCATTCCTGAGGTGTTTAGACCTCTGGCTTGGGAGGGAGGGTGGGAGAGGCACTGATGTTTGATTTCAAGGGTGAAGTTCCCTCCTCTCTGCCTCTGCCTGGGTCTTTCAGCCAGCCTCTGCCAAAGAAAATTCCCAGGCTTTCACTTGGAAGGGTCAGTGGAGCCGTGACTCTTTTTCCAACACAACAACTGGAGTCAGCTGCTTTGGAGAAGGATCTGTCTTGCATCATCCATGGGCTAAGAAGGCACAGATTCAGCCCTGGGCAGCTCTGAGACCCCTGAGCTGCAGCTTCTGGGCTAAAGGGTGACACCCCACACTTAGCACAGGCCTTGCTAAGAGCATCACATTTTTTAATCCTCAGCAACATTGTGCCAGGCCGTTGTGATTCCACTGCACTAAAAATGTCCTCGATGTCTTGTTTGTTTTTTAAGCCAATCTCTGTTTCCCTTTGTGATACAGATCCCTTTTCCAACAATCCTCCCCCCTGCCAAAATAAAATTCTTCCTGAGACTTAGTAACATTTTTTAATATATACACATAAAACAAATTTCCTTCCCCAACCGTTTGTGTGGTTTTTCAAATCATTAAGGGAGTTTCCTCATTCTGTGATGTCAAGAGTCACCCAGATCAAAGCCTTTACTGATATTACAATTAAGCACTCTGCACCATTAAATTCACTTTCCACACTGTAATTTTTATAATAGGTCGGGAAGGAGCTTCATGGTTTGATTTCAGTCCAGCCATGGCGCCAGATTCTGATTTCTCATTAGTTCCTACACCGAGCTTTGTGAAATCCTGGAGTTAACAAGGAGCCTGGATGAATATTGGACTGGCACCTGTCCAGCTCAATGGTGTTCAGTGGACTTGGGGCATGTGGGATGTCAGGGAAATGATACAGTCAAGAGAAAGGAGCAGCTTCAAGACAAGGATGAGGTAATCCCTCTTTCTTCTCCCAAAATCCATTCCTGGGTGAACTGAGGTTGTGCAGAGCAGATCCAAGCAGTTTCTTCAGTTCTGCATCCTTGCAGTAGAAATACAACACAGAGGAAAAAACTCAGCTTGAGAGGGGAAAAGGGCCAGCCTGAAAATGGATCTTGCAGCAAAGGCAAAGAGGGAAAGATGAAGAAAGAAAAGAAAGATTCCTCTTTTTCCCTTGAGGGATAATGGAATGGCTCCCATTGCCTTCTTTGCAGGTGCCTGGAGGGAGTGCTAAGTGCTCTCAAAATGGCAAAGGTCACTGGACTGCCTTAGATTAAAATAATAATAATAATAAAAAAATAGGTGTTTGCTTTTCTGTGTGGGGAGGAATGAAAAGGAAGAAGCATCCTGTGCTCAGCATTCCCAGTGATGGGCATTGCATGATGGCAGCAGCTGCATTCTGGGCTCATTGAACCTGTGGACCTGCAGGGGTGGGGAGTTCTGCTGGAAGTTGTACAAGCCTGACTGAGAATCAGCATCCAGCCCTGCAAAGGAGAAATCATGGAGAGTTCCTAAACCAGAATGCCAGCAGCATGGCTCCCTGCACAGCACAACAGCTCACTCAGGGTGGATGTTTCTGGAGAACTCTCCCAGCAAAAGTCAGAAAAACTGATCCAAAGTGAGCGTTTTCAGGCAAATCTTTGAAAATACACAAGCTACACTCTTGCCTCGAGCCATGGAGCCACAGCACTGCATCCTGCTGGGTAATGTGGAACAGATGACCTTCATTACCTGGGTTCTGTGCACACTCAGCTCTGCAAAGGAGCAAAGGGGGAAAAGATTCAACGACTTGGGAGCCAGGGGTAAATTTATACAGACTGGTTCTAAACCTGCAGCAAACACCACATCCTAATCTAAGAGGTTCTGCTGAGCCAGGATGAGGACTTGGTTCTGCACCAACAAGATTTACAGCCTGAGCATGCTGGGTTTAGCTGCAAACTTTGTTCTGAGCTCCAAATCCTGTATTTGAAAAAAAAA